>APFE030433682.1:10886-26790 GCA_000404065.3 Pinus taeda | reverse complement strand
GTAAGAGCCTCGAGTTGATTTTCCATGTAAATAAAATAAGACCAAGGTCATGGGACACATATTCCAAGATGAATGGTGGGAAAACATTATAGTGGGAATCACGTGTGCTTTCTTAACTACTATGGAAATTGACAAAGGCACTGGAAAAGAAAAAGATGAAATAAATGACAATTAATTAAAGAAATAAAGGAAAACGGGAGAAAAGAAAGGTGAAGAGATAAAAATATGCATGCAAGGGAAAATTAAGGAAATTGAAGAAAATGAAGGGGAAAAGAAATAGAAGTGGGGAGAAATCATTCTATATCTCTTCTTCCACACTCTTTACACACTGATACACTCTTATACACATAGAGTATTCTCAGAGCATTCTAACATTCACTTGGACTTGGAGAGAAGCAAACAAGCAAGGAAATCTGTGGGTAATGAAGAATAAAGTTGAAGGAGAAGCTACAACATGTGGACATCATAGGTAATAGGTTGCATGTGTGATTCCATTGTTGATATTTAGATTCATGTCATTTTAATTTGATTATTTGGTTGCTTTGTTGTCATTTGTTTGGGATTTTCCTCGATTAATAGTGGTTTTAGCCTTGCCTTACCATTTCCTAGATAACCATGGTGTAGTGGGTTCTTTGTTTTGGTGTAAGTGTTGGATGATTGATAGACTTTGGATCCTACTGAGGTGGTGTTAGGAAAATTCCCAAGGGTTGAGGGTTGAGATGGGATTTCTCTTGGATCTCTTGATGGATGGATGGAAACAGGAAAATTCCTCTAGGTATGGTGCAGAGAGTCAGAGGCATCCAAGCTTCTTTTGGTATTAATGATTTTTAGATGCAATGGATTGAGGTGGATTGGCCTCCTGAAGCCTTGACTGGTTCTATTTTGGTTTAACCCTTATAATCTCACTTTTATGCTTGCAATATGGCACAGGGGTGATTGGCTAAAAGAGAGATTTGGTTCAGCCCAATCTATGGTCAGATGGTATGTGGAAGTCCCTAACTCGATTGGCATTTTCGTATGCCAATGTGAGTTACTTCCTTATTGTGATCAATGAGCACATGTGTTGATTATCGTGTTGATTTTATGACTCATTTGTCACGCCTTCATTTTGGTTAAATGTTGGTTACATGCATGGTATATTTCTTATTATATGATGTGCTCCTGATCTATATATAATTCATGGTATGATGGCTCATGGTCCATTTATATGAATTCATGTGCTAATATGTGTTTTATTGCAGTTAGTGTAAGAGGGAAACAAGCCTTCTTGATGAATATGTAATGAACTAATGAAAACAATGAACAAACTATGCATGAATGACCTATAGGTACTATGTATACAATTTTTTTTGTATAAATGGATAATTTGGAACACCAACTTATCGGGGTCATAACTTTGGCATACAATCTCCTTTTTGCTATAATATTACATCATTTAGAAGATCTCCACAATGAGGTTGAAAAGAGAAATTGTGAAATATATTCTTGAACTTTTTTGGTCTCTTTGTTTTCCCTAAAAATATTGTTTATGCCCTCAAAACATCCTCGAAAGTTTAGGATTTGAAAAATTGCTAGAAATAGAAGTTTTTGTTAAGTTCAGGAAATGAAACTAAAAGGAAAGTCTTGGGTCAAGTTATGTTGATAACATTGCGATCATGTGTCACTAGGTATTTGCAATTGGTTATGGACTTGTGGACCCCATCTTCCATAAGTACATCTTGGAAATTAGGTCGGGCATAGTAATTGTCATCTCTGCTTACCCTGTTGAGCAGGTTAAAGTTGGTAAATTTATGGTGGGTGTTACACCTAGGAAGGCATTCAATTGTAGAAACAAAGTATTTGAATATGATTATTGTTAGAGTTGATATCTCCAAAGCCTTTGATAGATTAACTTATGTATTTCATCATCTCATACTCTTACACTTTGGATGCAGCCTCTTTTTCATGTCATATGTTATGGGTTACATAATCTTGATCTCCTTTGTAGTATTAATTGAGGGCTTATCCTCTCACCTTTTCAAATTTGAAAGAGGAATTTTAGTAAGGGTGTCAACATTCACCAAAATTCTCTATGATTATAGCTAAATGATTCAGTAAGGCACTCAAGGTAGCCTCAAAAAATGATTGTTTTAAAAGTATTCTCATTTGCAATTCTTATCACATTTCTCATTTATTATTTGTAGATGACATACTTATTATATATTATGGATAAAATGGAATTTCACATAAAATTAAGGATATTATGGATATGTTTG
This sequence comes from Pinus taeda, assembly GCA_000404065.3. Lineage (NCBI taxonomy): Eukaryota > Viridiplantae > Streptophyta > Pinopsida > Pinales > Pinaceae > Pinus > Pinus taeda. The sequence goes on along the minus strand of APFE030433682.1, from coordinate 24,535 downwards.
CACTACCATGGGCATGATAACCAGCATAGATCCATCTTAATTTCAGATCTACTAGGCATTGAGAGTGATCAAATCTCTTAATATGAAAACCTCTTTTAGAGTGTAAACTTAAGGAAAGGTTTTCACCTCAAGAGATTTTATTTCTTCAAATGTTTGGTAAATATAAAGTTAAGATGGATCTATCCTATTTTTTAATAATATTATTTATATTTATATAAATTTTGCATCTCTAGGTATAAAAATAGTTCTTACTTTATTTCTATTAAAAATCATAAATAATACATATACTTTACATATATGTGTGCTTCAACATTTTGTGGGTGTGGTGTGTGCGCGTGTGGTGTGGGGTGTGGTGTGTGTGTGTGTGTGTGTTGAGAGAGAGAGAGAGAGAGAGAGAGAGAGAGAGAGAGAGAGAGAGTTTTTCAATTTAGTCAAAGTTATGTTTTATTGTTATTAATTTTTTATCCACCCCTTCATCCAATGTGCCACTACAATGTATACCCCAATATTGTGTTGGAAAGGGAATTTTGGTGCAATAAACCCATCCAAGTAAATGGAAATTTGTTAAACCTTTTTTTAAGTTGAGAAAGTATATGTCATTAACACTTCGATATTTTTTGTATTAGCTTTCAACATTTGTTTCAATATATCTTGATTTCAACTTAGACAACAACCTCTGACTTAAGGGTGATTGGAAGTAGCTTATTGAAAATATAAAGGATAAATACTTGGTGCAACAAATGGCTGTTCCATGTAGGATGCTTATCCTTGATCAAACTTGTGGTCAATGCCATTCCAATTTACTAAGTATTCATTTCTTGTCTCCCAAAATGATTCATTGAATAAATTTGATAGAATTTTTATTATTTCATTTGCTAAGGGGATCAAGAAAAGACATGAATACCAAGAGTATATTGAAAAATCTTTTTGTTCCAACATATCAAGGTGGATGGGGAATAGAAAATATATACATATTCTTAAAATCCCTCACTACTAAGAAAGTTTGGAGACTACTATATGAACAATAATTTTGGGTCTAAATCATTAAGGACAAGAATCTAAAATACACTATGGAAGAATGAGTTCACTCATATCATATACATTCTTTCATAGATGAAATTAGAAAAGTTATAAACAATTCCAATAAGCTTGTGACACTATAGTTAGTTCTCTTAAAACTTCGAAATGATTTTATACATACAAATCCTAGCATACTTCATACATACAAATCCTAGCATACTTCTCTTAATTATTCAATGAGTAAAAAAATATATCTTGAAAAGCTACTTCAGCTTTTATCTCTAAACATAAAATATATACAATCTACTTTGTCTCACATTTCTTTTGGAGAGGTCTACCAGGAAAAATACTTTAAAACTAAAAGGTTATCATAATAAGAAACTTGAAATGTTTTCCCCTCTTCAAAGGCAGTTTTTATTGTTATTATGGATCCTAAATCTTTGTGGAGCCCTTCTTTGGATATAAGTAGAAGGTGATGTGATGCCATTTGAACATCCAAGAGCATCAAGTATCATATACATCTCTGAGGCAGTCACATGAATAGAAGACCTTGACGTGGGAGGGAGGATCTCATCTTGGGATGTTTGTGTCTCACTACGAGTCCGAATTATTGCAGGATGGAGGCAATATTATAGGGGAGAGTTTGAGGGTTGTTTTGGGTGCGATTTTGAGTGCAAGAGGTATGTTTTGGTACAAAATAGAGGTCTGGTTTGTTGCAGGTAGTTTGAAGGCTATTTGGAGTAGCATACAAGGAGGACATAACCTGTACCTTGTGCTAGAAGAGGATTGAGCCTGAAATAGTGCAGGAGATGGGTATCATGAGGCCTATAAAGGGCTGGAAACTTTTGTTATGGGAAACATTTAAGAGTAGAAGCAAGGTTGCTTCTATTGATGTGGTTCCAAGGGAAGGAAAGAGGGTTGTAGTAGTGGGTTATAAACCCTAATGAGAAGCAAAAAATAGTGAACATACCTACAAACAAGGTGTGTATTGATGAAGTATTCATTGATTTGATGCTAGGGAGATTGTCATAGTGTTTGGATAGTTTATGCAACCCATGGGAGCCAATTGTTGGGGTTGACTTGGGTGGTTAGAAACTACAACTAGGAACAGATTTCATAGTGGATATTGGTTATTGGATTGGGTGCCATTGGATTGGTGGAGGCCAGTGTGTTGGTGACCAAAATAGCCATTGTCACAAAGGGAGTCATATATCTGAAGTTTGAGTGAAGTTGTTAGAGCCTACGTGTAGCTCTTTTATGTATGAAAGAAGCTACTAAGAAGGAAGATTGAAGCTTAGGTGTTGGTTGGCCTAGAAGAGCTAATTGGATCAGGCTATGTTCATTAAAGCAGAAGTGGCTTGTAATAATGATAGGTGGCATCCCTCCTGGAGACTCTATGTGTTGTATCTTGATGGACTAAGGTGCAACTAGAGAGCATAATATAAGTGAAAGACCGAGAGGATGAGATACATCATAGAGGTTGTGATTATGCACTAGAGAAGTGAGATTGTCATTGTATCTTGTATTCTTATACATGTGGATAATTGAGGGCCATTATTCAACCCTAGATTGTTGTATTATTCAATTGGTTTAATATAACTAAGATTAGGTTGTTGTACATATTTGTACAATATTTTGTAAAAAATTGTCTATACTCATGTATTTGTGATTTACTAGTATTTATTTATATTCCGTTGTGCAAAGTAATTTTGTCGAGATTCTTGGTTTATTTTAACATTCTATGACACCAAGGTTGAAGGTCATGGAAATTCAACATAACCCTGTTGGGGCCAAAAATAATTTGGAGGAGAGAAAATGATGTAATTACCTTTCTTGTGGTTGGGTGGAGGGGTGGAAATTCAACCTAACCCCGTTGGGGTCAAAAGAAGTTGGAGGGGAGAAAATCATGTAATTACCTTTCTTGTGGTTGGGTGAAGGGGTGGAGCAGTCTTTCCTTGAAATACTAGTCGACCTAAGACAACAAATAAGTACTTACATTGAATACTAGTGGTAGTGTTAAAAGTATTGTGAATAACTGTGTTTCTCTTTGAAGAGTAATGTCTCTATGATTAGATGGTGGTGAATGTATCTGCAACAAGTACTTTGTGGAAAAAATAAAGGGTCTATGTGTCACAGTTGTATTTTGACAATAGATAAAATAATTGAATTGTAGATGGTGTTTTAAGTTAAGAAATTAGGTTGACCAATCTCTATCTTTCTCTTAAAAGTAATAATAAATTAATTGTGGAATTCCTACGAATGGAAAGAGTTGGTTTAATTGTCTAACTCTTCCTGCGGATTAAAAATGGGCTGGTTAACTATTTAGGTACCTGGAATTACCCTGACGGATGAACATTGAACTTTTTAGATTTTACCCCATCCATAATTGTATAAGTAACTGTACAACAGGAAGTATAAAAAGATTATATATAAAAGCACATTTGTATATCAGAAAATTAAATATCATCTTGGAACATAGCAAACCCTTTGTAATCAATGATTGTAAGCTCACATGCAAACCGAGAGAAAAAACTAAAATATATTCAAGAAACCTTGAAGAATTTCTAACCTATGTTTCATTCACTGAAGACAATTCTTCTTTAAATAGGAAAACATACTACGAATAGTCGACATTCATCTATTTATAATTGCATACTTGGAAGAAGATTAAAAGAACAGAGTATATATGTTCCCCATAACTTCTCAACAGAAAGTCCTGGTAATAATATATTTAACAGTACAAAACAGGTAGCGGAAATTGTGCCCAAAGAAGACCTCTCGGAGGTTAAATTGAAATAACTGAACTAAGTCAACTTCAGATTCATCATAAAATCTTTAACTTGATGAAATCTAATAACCTACAAAGGGTAACTAAGATTAGATTATTCATATCTACAGCTAATATCGTCGTGGCATAAACACCCCAGAAATCACAATCCCAAAATTATTGGGAGAGCTTCCTCCTAGACAGGGATTTAACCGCTCTATTCATAATTGAAGAATTCCCCAAACAAAGGAGGTCACAAACATTGTAAGCTTAGTGCACTCTCATGTAAAACAAATGCAAATTGTGCACCTGGAAAAGAAGAACTCTACTTTAGACCCAAGTGCCAAAATAACCCACCAACAAACTTAAAAGATTGTTAACAAGCTGAATGAGGGCGCTACTTGTGTGACCCGCTACCTGCAAAGAAATATAAGCTGAGTCAAAAGAACCCACAAAATCATTGGACGAAACTCTTAAACTTGAAAGTTTGAACATAAATTAAACCCTTAAGTAGTACCTGCGGGTATTCCCCACCAAATCAAGTTTGGGGCACTACATGAAACCCAAGAATGGCGTATTAGAAATAACCCTAAGTAAATGACTGCCGAGAGGCGCGACAAAATGTTGAAATCTGACCCTGTTTACCTAAGGAACACGGGAATAAACCCTCAAATTAGAAGGCAAAGAAACGACACCGCGTTTGCAACACATCAAACCAGTAAGACCAAATAATGTGCGTAATTTTGGAGGAGAACAAACATGTCTAAGAGGGTCAGGTAGTTACTCATTAAACCCTATAAGAATAGTTGAACCGTAGGATCGAAAGCCTAGCAAATCAAAGGTTATGACTCCTCCACGTCTTAAATCAAAATCCATCAAAAAAGGCCAAAAACTCATATGGCAGTTGTGCCCAGTCAGCACACCATTGGCGGGTGAAAGATTAAACAATAGTCATAACGCAATCTCCATTAAATCATGAAACAAGAAACGTATATATATCCATATCCAGTAATAAATCATTTAAGTGTATGGTATTTATTACCTAATTTATGCATTAAATTATGAAACGTGTATATATATCTATATATATATATGATCTAATAAATCATTTAAGGGGATGGTATCTATTACCTAAGTTATAACTTCACAAATGTTATTGGCAAAAACTTTAACATATAACTTACTCCTTGAACCCAATGCCAGTAAGTGAGAACTTTATTATAAGGTGGCGCTAAATAAATGAATAGGTAAATTTAATTTATTTATTTATTTATTTATTTGGCGTCACAATGAGTGTTTAATTTTTTTTTTTTATTTTTTTTTTAATGTTATTTATCTCTTATTTAAAATAAGAAAAATGTATTAGTGTGAGTTATAAATAAAATATTTTAATATTGGTATAAATTACTAAATTTTATATCAATTATTTATTATATATTATATATATTAAATGTGTAATTTATTCTATACTTAAATATGAAGTTGATAAGTGACATTTAAAAAATATTTAATTAATTTTTTTAATGTGGAATATAAATCAAATATTTCTATATGTATTCTAAGGTAAAAGATTGTAACATCAAATGAAAAAGAGAGGAAAAGTTATTATTCTATTAATAAGCATTTTTGAAAGTATGGGATAGATTTGTAATTCCTCCAACGTTTAATATGGAATTGACACGTCTCTCTTTATGTTTCTCTCTATAGCTCCATATATATATATATATATATAAGTCAACGTATATGTCTGTATAGAGAGAGGTGATGTATAATGTAGTATAAGGGGAATATTGTCGTGTAACATTACATTTAAAAATAATAAAATAATATTTACATTAATACATTAAAAATAATAATAACAAAAGAAATCAATTTCAACCATAAATAAAATCATCCATTTCCACTTAATTTTGCATCAGCCTTATATAAAAATAAAGCAATTGAGAAAATAAATATTTACTTTTTAGTAATTATGTAATTCATTTGCTAGTTAATAAGAAGTGGATAGATGATATGTAAAACTAATGTTCCTGATATATATGTAATTCAATCTATGTTCAATTGACAATGTATACTTAAAATAAAAAACATATTTTATTATCATCCATAAATAAAATAATTTAATGTCAATATTAAATAACATAATTTTATATGAATTTTATATAGAGAAAAATAAAATAATTAATTTTTCTTTATTCCCCAATGTGGGTTGTAAATCAAATATGGTCATAAACTAAATAATTCAATATGCATGTCAAGAGAGAGCTGATATTCCATTAATAAGGTCTTTTTGAGACATGAAAGAAATTTGTAACTACTTTAACATTTAATTTAGATTTGACATATATTATTTTAGGAAAAAGGTATAACCAAATTAATTGAATCATTCTATACATACATATATGCACACAAATAGATAGAGAGAAATGTATTATTTTTAAAAATATTAATAACAAAAATAATTCAGTATTTATGTGTATGCGTTTTCTATTCCAAATATGAGAGACTTGCATTAATATTTTAATATGGAGAATATATAAAAACTAAAATATTTTAATGTGAGCTAACCATGCATACATACATACATACATACATACATATATATATACATATATACTATTTAAGTAGTGTGTTTTTCTTAACCAACATAGATCTAGATTAACTCCAAATTTATAAAGAAGAATCAAATATATAGACGTTGAGATCTTTCCTCAAATTACATTTTGATACATTTGATCCCACACAACACTTATAGTGTAGAAAGTAAGATGGATTGTTGCCAATAATAAATTAAATCAAATTTCATATTACCTCTATGAAAATGTAAAATTAATTATATGAAATAAAATAGTTAATTTAAAAAGGAAATATTGGATATTAAATTTCTTATGATATATAAATAGAATTACAAACAAACATTATTTAATTTAGAATGATCTCTTTTTTTTCTTTTCTTTTTTATGTCATAATTATAATTTAAGATTGAATTCCATCTTATTTTTAAGAATATATAGAGTTAATCATGGAGGAAGATCTAGTTGATTTAAAAGTAATTTATAACATACAACCTCAATATTAAAAGTAATACTCATTGATTGAATCTAGACTTCCCCTCATTGAGCAAATGAATATGTTTGACTATTTGATATATAAGAATAAGCTTTACAACATGGAAACCAAGAGGCTACCTAAATTTGATCCTAACTCTAGCAAAAACCCCCACCCCCTACTCAAGTGAGGTTGGCAAGGATTCCTTGGTGGATAAAGGAGGAGGTAATCTTGGAGAATAAAGATAATATTAACAATACTATATCTTCCAAATTTAAGGACAGATTATGGGATGATAAGGAGTTAGAGAGGAAAAGAAGCTCACTAGAATTATCTCTTGGTCTTCACCAATGCATTGAGGAAAATGAACATAACTAAGAACTAACTTGAGTTAGAGAGGAAAATGAGCTAACTAGAATTATCTCTTTGTCTTCACCAATGCATTGAAGAAAATGAGCATAAATAAGAACTAACACCCACTAGCTTCTATGTGCAACAAGGTGTTGATATATTCCCAAAACACCTTCGGATGAAATAATCTATCAACTGAGAGATAGTGAGAGGATTGAAAATGAAAAATACTTTGTCTCGAATTTCCTGGCTCTTACAAGTATATGTTCCCATCTACAAAACACACAGACAACACCAACCTTCTTGACTTACTAAGTTAGCAAAACTATAGTGATCTAGGAAAGCTTCTTTCCCTTCTTTTTGGATATAGAAATAATATATCAATAACTTTTAAATAATTGTGTACTTTCTTAAGTTTCAATAGACCTCATTGCTCTCCCTCAAAGTAAATCATTATCAATGTCATCAAAATAATTTTAAATTAATGGTTTAATAATATTAAATTATAAATATTATAATATTTAAATTAAAAATATTATGCAACATTAATTAATAATTAATAAAATAAAAAGTAATAATTATAAAAGGAATAGTGTAATGAAGATGATTTTTGGGTATTTTCTAACAATATTTATTTAAAATTTTAATTAAAAATAAAAAATAAAAAATAAAAAATTATAAGTGGCTAACTTTACATAATTTGAATATCATAAAAGTTTTTTAAAATATGAATTATTTTTATACTTGAAAATACAATACAATGTAAGTTTTAGAGAGGAAGGGTAATTTAATTGGGGGATTGCTATGAAAATAAAGTGTTAATGTGTTTGTGGAAACTGCATACGTAAGCACTTAGAGATTATAGTGATAGCAACTATTGTCTCTCTAATACCAAACCAATCAAATTGTTCATTCCTCTACCAACCCAACTGCTTATTCCTCTATATAAATAAAAATACAAAATACCATACAATTAAAACATTACAATCATCCAAAATCATATTTTAAAATTTCTAATTATAAAGAAATTCAAACCTCATAATTTATAAAAGACGTAGGCACTTAGAGATTATAATGATAGCAACTATTGTCTCTCTGATACTAAACCAATCAAATTGTTCATTCTTCTACCAACCCAACTGCTCATTCCTCTACATATAAATACAAATACAAAATACCATACCATCAAAACATTACAATCATCCAAAATCATATTTTAAAATTTCTAATTATAAAGAAATTCAAACCCCATAATTTATAAAAGCCACGTACACATTATTATTTCCAAAATCCATGTAAAAGAAACTCAATGTATCTGTAATTTGTTTTTTTCTAATTAGATGGTTATAATGTTGGTGTATATTACAATATTTTTATTTTTATTTTATTTAACAAATGATATTATATTTTTTTCTCAACTTTTTAATATTCTTCTACAATAAGTATTTTTTTTCACTTTTATTTATTTATTTTGTTTTTTTTAATAATTTAATATTTTTTTAATCTAAGATAAATTAATATAATTATATTTTATAAATAATATTAGTATAATTATATTATGTAATTTTAAATTTATTAAATTTTAAATATATATTTTTCATAGTTTTATTTTATTTTATGTGAGTAGCTACTAAATATCACTTTGCATATTTGATGATAAATTTATGGTTACAATTTAATTTGTATTTTGTATGAGCCAAGATGGAGGTGATGATTATGAATGTGTAAGAGACTAGATAAGAACAACCTGTTTTGCACACAAATTTGTGGAGCTCATGAGCCATAATCATGATGAATTTGGGTAGATAATGGCTTATTATGATATTGGTTGGGTTAAGTATGTTATGGAAGGGTGGCTTATAATTTGAATAATTTCTCAGGAATCTCATCATATGTATATCTTGTGGGAAGTGGCTATCTTTTGCAGACATGTCATTCTCGCCAAAATAAAGTTAAGGAACTTAGTAGATTAATATTGTCAAATGGGGAATGTAGATAGTGTTGTATGCAGGGGTGGTGGTCATTCTCAGGTGGAAATTGGTCAACATGGAACACACAAATTCAAGTGCACCGAAATCATAGAGGAGCAGTCTCAGGTTTGCAAATTATCTTCAACTCTATTCTAAACTTTTCTTTAGTGGTGGAAGTGATGGTATCAATGTTTTTAAGGAGTTTTGATCTCATTCCATTCAAGTGTTATGTTCCCTCTTTGGGTTTGTTAATTCTACAGGGAATTTTCTTCATCGTACTCTAAATTAGTTTTTAAGCCTTTCCACTTTCCACAATCTTCTTACCTTTCTTGCATCTCTTATTGGGTTCTTGACTTCTTAGTTTATCATTCATTTTTGGCCTCTCTTATTGGGTTCTTGACTTCTTAATTTATCATTCATTTTTCTACTCAGATTCTTCTCTTTTTCTTTTATCTCTCTTTTGAATTCACTCAATTCTACTTAACTCTTCCACTCTCTATGTTCACCTATATATTTCGTTATTTCTTTAGGTTTAATTGTTTAGAATATTTTACACTACTGTCTCTCACTTCATGAATAAGAATCATCTTTTAGCGTCCCTTCTATTCACAAATGGCCTTTTATTCCCGACCATTTTACTCAAGCGCCTCTTATTCCCCACCATTTTACTCAAACTTATTTAATGTCCTCTTATTCCCCCACCATTTCACCAAAACTTATTTTTATAAAAGATTGACAATCAACTTACCTCTTAGACTTACGAGGTAGTTCCTCATTAAACCCTAGAAGACGCGTTGAACTGTACAATCAAAATCCTACCAAATCAAAAGTTATGCGGGTCGAAAACTCATATGGCAGTTGTGCCCGTACACTACATCAAGGGCGGGTGAATGATTATACAATAGTCATCATGCAACCTCCGTTAAATTATGAAACAAGAGACGTATAAATATATATATCCATGAAGTAATAAACCATTTATTATCCAAGTTATGCATTAAATTATGAAACAAGAAACGTATAAATATATCTCCATGAAGTAATAAATCATTTGGTGCATGGTATTTATTACCTAAGTTATAACCTTCACAAATGTTATTCGCACAAACTTTAACATATAACTTTCCTCCTAGATCGCAGTCCCATGTAAGTGAGAACTTTCTATAAGGGCGGCTAAATAATGAATATGTTAATTTTTTTTTTGTTTATTTTGGGTCATGAGCTATAGATAAAGGTTTTTAATATTCGTATTAAATTACATAGAGGAAAAAATCATATTAAAAAAAAATTAAATATGTAATTTATTCTATGCTTAACATGAAAGTGATAAATAACATTACAAAAGTATTCGTTAAAAAAAAATAAATTAATATGGACTATAAATAAAATATTTTTATATGAAAGTTGAGTAAAAGATTGTAACAATAGATGAAAAAGAAAGAGAGAAAGTTCTTATTTTATTAATAATCATTTTTTAAGGTATGAGATAGACTCGTAATTCCTCAAAAGGAGCTCTGAAGACCTCGGGGAAAATTTGTTTGGGTCAAAGCTAGTCAAGTTCTGTAGTGCTCAGGATCTCATAATATGCAACGGTCTAAAGAAGTGGCCCAATTCCAACAAGATGATCTGCATCCATGGACTTGGTAGCAGCGTGGTAGACTACGTTATTTCCGATCTCCCATTATACAACGAAATAATAAATTTTGACATCCTAAACGACCACGAATCTGACTCTAATTATAGGCCTTTACTTATAACTCTCAATTTTGTCATGCATAGAGTTCCCATTGAAAATAATAATTACAGCCAAAAGAACTTAATATTTGATAGAAATAAAAATGATCTCTTTCTAAATGAATTAAAAACTAATTTGCTTCCTTTATCTAGTATAGACAACATAGAAGACCTCTATCATAATTTTACTACAACCCTCTCATATTCTATTAACAAGTTCCCAATTGAAGTTTCAAATAATAAAAGAAATAGCAAAACCAATCCATGGTATGACAAAGATTGTAAAAGTGCGAGGAGAGCAATTAAGGAAGTTGTTGATGAATCTCTTAAAATGGACAAGATAAAAATATACAAAGCCCTAACTAGAAGGAAAAAGAGGCAGTACATTCATCGAAGACAGGAGAATCTCTTACACCTCTCTAAGTTAGCTCTTAAGAAATTTTGGAGGCAGATTCTAACTAGGAAGAGTAAGGATAATAATAAAGTTTCTCTTCACGATTGGAATTCCTATCTTAAAAAGCTTTATAAATCTCCAAATGTCATGGATAATCTGGAGACCCTTCTCACAACAAAAGAAGTTTTCTCTTTAGAAGACATTAAGTTTGGGGTTAATCGTCTCGCTAATGGGAAAGCTAAGGACATTGAAGGTTACCAGGCAGAAATCTTTAAAATTGGAGGTCTCGTCCTCATCCCCCACATCCACAAGATTTTCAATCAAGCAGTCAAGCAAAGGTTCCCTAAACCTTGGACTGAGAGCCTGATTATCCCTATTTTTAAAAGTGGGGATACAAATAACCCCTCTAATTATCGAACAATTATGATCAACCCTCTCTTAGCCAAGTTATATGGTAGTATTTTGGAAAAGAAGTTAAGCATATGGCTTGAAAGTGAAGGTAAGCGGGCTAAAGGCCAAGCAGGTTTCAGAAGGCATCACTCAATAATAGACCACCTTGTTACACTTAGGATCATTGCGGAGGAATGTCGTAATGATAAATCTAATTTATTTTGTTGCTTCGTGGACTTTAGAAAGGCTTTCAATACAGTTCCTAGATACAACCTTTGGAATAGATTAGAAGAGCTAAAGGTTCCTCTCGAGTTGAGAGTTGCCGCTATAAGGTTATACGAGAATGTAATTTCCAAGCTAAAGAGCAATGAGGGGTGGTCGAAATATATTAATTGTAACATCGGAGTTAAAAAAAGGTTGCACCCTCTCCCCTAACTTATTTGGCATTTACATCGATAAGCTCGAAGGCTATTTAGAGGAAGCAAGATGTGATGGCACGATATTAGCTGGGATAGTTGTCATCCTTCTTCTTTATGCTGACGATATTGTTCTTTTGGCAAGGTGCCCATCTAATCTTGATAGGCAACTCAGGCTTCTTAAGGATTTCTACTCTACCATGAGTATGACTGTTAACACTGAGAAAACAAAAGTTATGATTATCAAATCCAAGAAGGACACTTACGCTAATTTTATGTATGACAATAATAACTTGGAGGAAGTGTATTCTTACAAGTACCTAGGAATCGATATTCATCACAAGCTCAACTGGAATCATAGCATTGAGAAAAGGATTAATGGGGGGTGGAAAGCTTATTTTGGTCTTGAAAATAATTGTAAAATAGCAAACCTCATAATGTGGGATAAAAAGAAGTTCCTCTTTGAAACTTTAGTCACTCATGTTATCTTATATGGCTGTGAGGTTTGGGGTTGCAGCATATTCAGAGAATCATGGAGAAATATTGAACAAATCCAGAAGCATTTTATAACTTATAACCTAAAAATTAAAAGTAATACACCCTATCCTATTCTCCTTATAAAAGTAGGTCTTTCCCCTATTGAGAGCCTAGCTATGCTTAGGTTTCTATTGTACAAGCACAGACTCAATAACATAGACGACCGTAGACTTCCTAAGCTAGCTTTAAATTCCAGCCAAAACCACCTAAGGCTCGATCGAGGATGGCATAAAGACATAAGGGCTTGGTTAAACTATTGGGAGATCAACGAAAATGATGCATTGCAAAACATAAATAACATTAAAGATATTGTTACTTCTAAGTTCAAAGAAAAAATGTGGTGTGAGAAAGATTTAGTGGCTAAAAGAAAATTAAGTTATTATAAGAAGGTCATCAACCCCACCCTAGAAGATCAAAAGTATCTCTCTATTTTAACTAGATCAAAGAAAAAAATTAATATAGCAAATATTAGAATGAATTCTCATGAGCTCCATAGTGAAACAGGTCGTTGGGCAGTTCCTAAAACGCCATGGATGGAAAGGATTTGCCATATATGTGAGAATAGTAACATCGAGGATGAAAACCACTTCCTCTTAGACTGCCCCGCGTACAATCACATTAGGTCTCAGTTTCACAATCTTTGTTACAATACTAACCTTCCTAGCCTTTTACAATGTCAAAATTATAGTGAGCTCGGGAGGCTTCTCTCCAAGCTTTTTGAGCATAGGAATAAAATCCTAAAATCAAAATAAATAATTTGTTTCTTTAGGTCTGATAGACCATTGTTTGGTCTCACGGACGTTAACCATCATCATCATCATCATAAACACATATAATTCAATGTATATGTGTATATATAAAGAGGTGATGTACAATGCAATATAAGAAATATATTATCATGTAACATTACATTCAAAAATAATAAAATAATATTAACATTATCAAATTAAAAAATAATAATAACAAAACAAATCAATGTCGACCATAAATAAAATCTTCTGTTTCCACCTTAATTTTGCATC
>APFE030433682.1:0-10056 GCA_000404065.3 Pinus taeda | reverse complement strand
GATTAGATATTTCCTCAAATTGCATTTTGAGAGATTTGATACCACGCAACACTTACACAGTGGAAATTAAGATGGATTGTTGTTGTTAATAATTTTAATCAAGTTTCCCATTATCTTTAAGAAAATCCAAAATTGATGATATGAAATAAAATAGTTAATTTAAAAAATAAATATTGAATCTTAAATTTCTTAAAATATATAGATATAAATATAATTACAAACAAATATTATTTAATTTAGAATGATCTTTTTTTTTATGTCATAATAATTATTGAAGATTGAATTCTATCTTATTTTTAAGAAGATATAGAGTTAATCATGAAGGAAGACCGAGATGATCTAAAAGTAATTTATAACCTACAACCTCAATATTAAAGGTAATACTCCGTGATTGAATTTATCCTTTCCTCCATTGAAAGCATGACTATGTTTCATGTATAAGAAGAGGTTTTACAACATGGAAACCAATAAGCTCCCTAGATTTGATTCTAATTCTAGCAAAAACCCCCACCTCTTACACAGTTAGGTTGGCGACGATGCTCAGAGTTGGCTCAACTATGGTGGATAAATGAGGAGATATTGATGGAGAATAAAGATAATATCAAAAATACCATTACTTCCAAATTTAAGGACAAATTGTTGGATGATAAGGAGTTAGAGGGGAAAAGGAAGCTAAGACATGATAAGGAGGTGATCAAGCCCACTCTTGCTAACTAGAATTATATCTCTGTTATCACCAATGCTAAGAAGAAAATGAACATAAATAAGAACTAGCTCCCATAAGCTTCGATGTGAAACCAGGTGTTGGTATATTCCCAAAACACATTGGGATGAAAGAATCTATCAATTGTGAGATATTGAGAGGACTGAAGATGAAAAACACTTTCTCTTGGATGTCTCTTACTGAAATTTGTTCTCGTCCAACCTTCTTGACTTGTTCAATTGGAAAAACTATAATGATCCAGGAAAATTTCTTTCACTTCTATTTGAATATAGAAATAATATATTAATAATTCTTAATTAATCTCTTACTTTCTTGAACTGGTAAGGGAAGAGCACAATGGGTGCGGCGATTCGACGCTAGGGTTTCTGCGAAGACCTGCAACGGTAGAACCTCTGGACGGAAGCCACTAGATCTGATAGCGACAGCGCAGAAGCTCACAAGCTGCAGGCTTTGGCAGACGGCAATGATGAACCACCGTCAGGGGGAAGGAGGGATGCCTCCTCCAGTAAACGACATCCAGCCAGGGCATAGTGAAGGTTCAGAACAGGAACAGGGGCATACTGAGAGGAATAACGACAATAGTCAGCAGAAGTAGACAGAACAGGTACAGCCAGATAAGCCAAAAGTGAGCTCATCCACATGTAAGCCAGTAGCCACGATAAGGCCAAAAGTGGAGCTACCCAGTCATCGAATCAACGCCAGAATTCAATATATGAGAGATCATGCTCTCATAGGTAAATTTATAGGTTTTTGGCCAAATGAGAAAGCCTTGAGAGCCTGGATCAATGTTAAATGGCACCCAAAAGGACACATATCCTTGCATCTTGGGCCGAAGGGGTTTTCTACCGTAGTCTTCAACTACCTGGAAGACCAAAACAGAGTATTTGAGGGAGGGCCATACTTCTTCAACTCTGCCGGGCTATTTCTCAGAGAATGGGTCGCACGATTCAATCCGGATAAGGAAGATCTAAGCTGGGCACCGGTATGGATCAGGCTGTATGGACTGCCTTGGGAGTACTGGGAAGAAGACTCGCTCAAAGCTATAGGCAAGGTACTGGGAGATTTTGTGAAGGTAGTGGAAGACACAAAACGCAGAGATACACCTCTTACGCATGGATTTGCGTCTACATGGATCTGAAGCAATCCCTGCCTGATACGGTAAGTCTCGATCATGAAGATACAGGATGGATCTAGTTAATTGATTATGAGCATGTACCCTTTAGATGTAGAAAATGTCATGATCTAGGGCACCTTTATAGAGACTGCCCGTTAAACAGCAAACCTCCAGTGCAAGTTGATCAGGAAAACCAGCCATTAGATGGCTTTACAAAGGTGACAAATCGAAGAAGAGGACATAAAAAACCTGCAGTCCAGACAAAGGCAGCTCAAAAGGACCCATCAAAGCCCTCCACAAGCAACAGCTTTGAAGTCTTGGCAAATGAAGAAGTGCAGGATCCGGATCTCTTGATATCCAAGGGAAAAATAGCTACCCAGGACAAAACTGAAGGATCTCCATCTCAAGCAGGGGAAAAGAAGGCGGAACAAGATGGCAATACTACCAAGACCACGTCAAAAACTTGGAATCTCCCGGAAATGGAGATAGATAATACAGATCCAGTTACATGAAAAGAGAAGGAGGGATAAGGAATTCATCAAGAACCTCAGATCATGGACGAGGACACGGAATCAATAGATATTGGCGAGCTCGATATTCTGGGTCTAGAACAAGCATGCAAAACAGGGAATTTCGACAAAATACCTGATAGACAGGTGGATAACCTAGTGGAAGTACTTAACAAAGCCCAAAATAAATACTCATTAGGGGTTCAAATCGGCAGTCAATGGGATGGGAAATTCATCACCAAAGACAACAAAAAGCGAGGAAGAAAAACTGCTTTAGAACGAACTATCAGGATCGGTGAAGTCTTGGTTGAATCAGGCAGATATGCCAAGCTAACAAAGTACTACAAAAACAACCCCAAACCTTCCCAATGAAGATGATTTCTTGGAATATAAGAGGGCTCAATGGCCCAAAGAAAGGAAAACTTCTAAAAAATATGCTTATGGAAGAAAAACCAGCAATACTTTTTTTGCAGGACACTAAATGTAACTTGGCGGTCTTGGAAAAAGTTGCAGCAAAAGCCTGGCCTGGGGGGCTAGTCACAGCTGTAGATGCTCAGGGAGCCTCAGGAGGACTTGCAGTGCTCTAGGATGCAAGAACGATACAATTAAGTAACATACACGATAACAAAAACTTCATATAGGCTATTTTTCATATTCTGGGGACCAATATCCACGATCACATAACAAATGTGTACTTCCCCCAAGATATTCAGCACAATATAGAAATCCTGGAAGCCTTAACGCAGCTTAATGCAGAAAGGACTTATCCACTATGGGTCTCAGGCGGAGATTTTAACATGATCGCTTCAATAGAGGAAAAGAAGGGAGGGAGATGCAGAACAAACAGGGATGGCTCAATATTAAAAGATTTCATTCAAAATAACTGGTTAATAGACATTCCTACAAACAACGACCTCCACACTTGGAATAACAAAAGAGAAACACCTATGCAAGTAGCCTCGCGCCTAGATCGATTCTTGATTTCCGACAATGCAGTGCATATAGGGGGAGAATTTACAGTCTCCATATTCCCTTACTCAGGTTTGGACCATTGGCCCATAGCTCTACACTGGAATCGACCGGGTAGTAGCACACGATGGCCATTTCTGTTTGAGGCCTTCTAGTTGACACATCTAGAATTCCATGAATTTATCAGATCAACATGGCAAAATTTCAATCCAACGGATGGGACAAAAATGTCTATATTCCACAGGAAGTTGAAGAACCTCAAAGAGCAAATAAAGCACTGGAACAAATCCATTTTTGGCAACATATTCAAATCAAAGGAACTCCTCACCCAAGAAATGAAAGATATTCAACAAAAGATGATCTCTGAAGGACGCTCTGAAGAATTAGTCCAGAAGGAGTAGGTCATAGAGAATAAAATCCTCAAACGAGACCTCCAGGAGGAAACTCTCTAGAAGTAGAAATCGAGAGTCAGATGGTTGAAGGAAGGTGAAAAGAATACGAAATTATTTCATAAAACCACTGTCCAAAGAAGAATGATCAACCAAATCTCCTATGTCTACAATGCTCAGAGAACCAAAATTGAAACCCATGAAGGAATAGAATAGGAGTTTATCGACTATTTCAAGAAGATGAATCAAGAACCCAAAATAGATAGAACAGAAGATATTGACACAATCATCGGGCAGATACCAAGATTAATCACTGAAGATCACAACACTCTCCTTCTCAAACCGGTAAGCCTTCAAGAGGTCGAAACCGCGATGAATCAACTCAAAGCAGGGAAAGCGCCTGGACCAGATGGGTTTAATTCTAATTTCTTTCAGCACTTCTGGGAACTAATCAAATGGGAAGTCTGGTAGGTGGTGGAAGAATCGCGTAAGCTCAGATGGATGTATCCAACCCTGAACGCAACTTTCATCGCCTTAATTCCTAAAGCAGAGGAATCCAACACTCCAAATAAGTACAGACCTATCGCTTTATGCAACATTATATACAAGATTGTCTCCAAGGTGATAGCGTTGAGACTAAAGCCCATGCTTCCGCTCATTATATCTCCAGAACAATCTGGTTACGTAGAAGGAAGACAGATCATGGATGGGATTATTTTAACCCATGAAATAATACATTCCCTCAAGCAATCAAAACAACTAGGTATGCTTCTCAAAATTGACTTATCTAAAGATTTTGAAAGCATCTGCTGGGATTATCTACAAAAAATCCTCAAAGCTTTTGGCTTCGCCCCCCCTGGATCAGATGGATCAGCAATCTTCTATCTTCCTCGTTCTTTTCCATTCTCATCAATGGCCTTCCTTCCCCCACCTTTTGTCCCTCTAGGGGCATTAGACAAGGGGACCCTTTATCGCCCTTTTTTTTTGTCATCTTAGCAGAAGGCCTAGGATGCAGCATAAAATCGGCCATTCTCTCCCGCAATCTAAAAGGTATATCCCTCCACCAAGCCCCTGCTGTCTCGCACCAACAATTTGTGGACGATAGCATGTTATTCGGTCACCCCTCTGTGCAAGAAGCGCATTCTTTTAAAGCCATTCTTGATAACTTTTCGAACACCTCAGGAGCCCTCATCAATAATGTCAAATCTCAGATCTTCTTTTTTAACACTCCTCCCTCTACCCAACGAGCCATAGCACGCATTCTCGGTTTCACCACAGCGTCCCTTCCTTCTAAATACTTAGGAGCTCCTCTAATTGCTTCAGCTCTCAAGCATTCTTCTTGGACCAGCCTTTTAGAAAAATTGGAAGCCAGACTATCTCTCTGGACACATAGAGCTTTAAATCTGGCCAGTAGGACAGTGCTAATTAAAGCGGTTCTGCAATCTATGCCTCTCTACCTTTTCTCCATCCTGGCAGCACCGAAATGGGTTCTCAAAGCCATCAAGCAGATGCAGCGTAACTTCCTATGGGGAAGCTCAGGACCAAATAGAAAGTGGGCTTTAGTCAAGTGGGAGAAGGCTTGCTTACCTAAAAAAGCAGGAGGGATTGGGCTAAGAGATCCTGAACAAAGCAATAAAACAATGGGGGCAAAAATCTGGTGGAGGTGGCTCTCAAGCTCAAACACCCCCTGGGCAGTCTTATGGACAGCGAAATATGCTAGAAACTTGCCCTTAGAGGAGAGAATTAGAATGTCGGAAGTCAGTAAAGGCTCGATCATCTGGAATTCAGCTATCCAACATCGAGATTTAATTCAAAAACATAGCTTCTGGGAAGTGAAAGAAGGCCTTTCAGCACGGTTTTGGGAAGACTCATGGCAGCAGCTTCCAAATCTCAAAGACAGCATACAGGGAATTGCAGAACGAGAAATCAACTAGCTTGACAAGGTAAGTCACTTCTGGAAATCGCAAACCACCCAAGAATATAGAGAATGGAAAGAAGCTTGTCATATCCTACCTTGTAGCTCGGAGCAGACTCAACTTTCTCTATCCTCAGAGCTTCAAAAATGAAAAATTCTAAAGCTAGCAGGTATGGACACTCTAAGATGGGGATATGAGGAAAAGGGGATCTTCACAACCAAGGAAGCTTACAAAATCATCATTAAAGACAGAGTAGTCAAAGACAAAATATGGGATAGAATTTGGAATCCTCCTATTTGGCCGAAGGTTTCAACCTTTCTGTGGCTTCTTTCACACAACAGAGTTCTAACATGGGACAACCTAAGGAAAAGGAATTTCGATGGACCATCTATATGTCTCAATTGTAATCAGGAAGAAGAATCAGCTTTACACCTCATGCAAAACTGTCAGCTCGGAAGGAAATTGTGGGAAAAGGCCATATTCCGATGTCAGAGGGATGGCAGAGTGATGGGGGATATCACCGGCACCCTCCGCAACTGGACTCAAGAGAAATATCAAAGCAAGGTCCTAAACACTCTTTGGCAAATCATACCGGGACTACTGATGTGGAACATTTGGAAGGAGAGAAACAGAAGGATTTTCAAAAATCAATCAATGACATTGGAGTAGATATGGAATGGGATACACCATAACATCAGAGAAACTTTATCTATTAAAGGCTGGTCTAAGGAGGACTTCCCATCCCATTCGCAGGAACAAGCTATATGGGACAATTGGCAGATAAAATTACAAGATCCAACTTCTGCCAATGGAAATACATCTAATCATCAAGGGAACTCTGCGAGCTAGTCCCCGCCACCAATCAATGTGTTTCAACTTAATTTTGATGGAGCGTCGAAAGGAAATCCAGGTAAAACAGGATATGGCGGAGTCATCAAAGATTATCAGGGTAAGCCCCTCATATCATTCTTTGGTCCGATAGGTTAGAATACCAATAACGTAGCGGAATTGGAAGACCTATGGAGAGGACTAACTCTAGCACAGGAGCAAAAGTTCCTCCCTCTGATAGTTGAAGGGGATTCCCAAATTCTTATCAATATGGCATTAAAAATTCAACAGGGAACCCCGGTACAGAAGGTCAGCACTAGCTGGAGAATGGCCACCAGATTGGAGCGTCTTCAACAATG
Source organism: Pinus taeda (assembly GCA_000404065.3). Classification (NCBI taxonomy): domain Eukaryota; kingdom Viridiplantae; phylum Streptophyta; class Pinopsida; order Pinales; family Pinaceae; genus Pinus; species Pinus taeda. Next base: position 3,248 of record APFE030433682.1, on the reverse strand, counting down.
GCTCAACACCAACCAAGCTATCTCCTTCAAGCATATCCGAAGAGAAGGGAACAAACTAGCAGATTTTCTTGCCAATATTGGAGTGGACAGTGGGAAAGAATTCTTTGCAGGATCACTACAAGACATAGCCTCGGAGAACCAAATTTCTACCTTCCATTCCATATTAACAAGAGATATGCAGTCAAGACAAGAACCACACCCGGATGCGGGTGTCAACATGCCAAGTCAATGACACTGCATGAGCTGATGGTAGCGAGTGAGGAGATAGGCTGGCGCAAGCGGCACAAGGAGGGCAATTATGGTTCATTAATGCTGGCACGCTATCAAGGTACGCTGAGGGAGGATATCAGTACGAGCGACGCCGGCGTGGGACGCCATCGTAGAGCAAGTAGGCGACTTTTGTCAGAGCATCAAGTCCCATTAATGAGGAATTAGGTGAACAGCAAGTGCGGTAAGTACTTCAGGATGATGAGATCAAGACCTATATCAATCGCACTGAGCCCAGCACTCCCTCTGGCTCATTCTAGCAGAGATATCCCAGATCAAATTGGCTCACAGGAGTTAGGTACAGTGCCAAGCATTTGGAGGCCATCAGTGCTCCACAGAAACCTGCAATAGGTCGGCCTCATCTGCTTATCTCTTCTTGCTAGCATGGCTCGACCTCGCGGTGGTTCCCGAAGGGGAAGAAATTCAGGCACACGGGGGAGGGTTAGAGGAAGAGGAGGTCCTGCTCCTCGAGGCATCTCCCGGCTTGTTTCAGTCTCACCTGCTTCTCCTCCTTCTGACCACTCTGGTCCATCCCACTCCAGTTCTTCCTACACCTCCCGCTAAACTTTCAAGAGCAAGCTTCACAAGCCTATTATCTCGGCCACTTTCACGGTCCGATTCTCAGAGGAAGAAGATGACCTTCCTAGCTCTGCCGAACTTTCAATTGATCGAAATCTCTCCCAGAATTCCAAGGACACTCAAGGAGGCAAGGTAGAGGTTACCCCTAATCTTCCAGAGATGCAGCAAGATGAAGGTCATGAAGAGGATGAAGATCTTCAACAAACTTCCTCACACGAGGAGGTCATTTTCTGTGGACCGGCGCAGTTCTCTGGCACTGCTCTGTATCTGGTGATGCCTCCTGGTCGCAGTCTTACAGACGTTGAAGTCAATGTAATGATTGATTGGGTCAATTCTTCGGGCAAAGCCAACAACAACGATGCAGAGTTACCACCTCGGGCAGAATCAATCAACGGCGAGGATTGATGGAGAAGATCGGACGGCGGAGGAGGATTTTGGAAGGTCTTTTTTGGCAGAACTTTACGCCCCGAAAAGTCGGCCTTGATGACGTCAGGTGAAAGCCACACGTCAACTGGAGGCTTTATCGAGCTCATCCCTACAGAAACCCCTTGATGGTCAACGGCGGTCCGATAACATGGTGGTTTTTCTGTTGCCACTGATGTCCTCGTCAGCCTTTTTTCATTGTAATGCTCTATCGTCCTCTTGTTGGTGCTTTTTGGTGGGGATGTCCAGGGACATTGAATCCTGGGCTCTCGTTTTTTATTAATGTAAACAAACAGTCAAGCGCCGAGGGCCGGAATTTTTCAGACAGAGGGCTAGCTTTAGCCCCCTCAGAGGTTGCTACCTCTTTGTAAATATTTTTCTCTTTTCTTTTTACTTAATAGAATAGTCTTTACGGAGAAAAAAAAAATCTCTTACTTTCTTGAGTTTCAATAGGCCTCATTGGTCTCCTAGAAGTTAATAATTATCATTATCATCATTTATTTTAAACTAAGTCTTTAATCCTATTACTTATAAATATTATAAATTTTAAAATTATTATGCAATTTTAATTTAATAATTTAATAAAAATAAAAAGTAATAATCTATAGTTAATTTTTTAGTAAGTTTCTAAAAATTTTTAAAATTGGAAAAATTTATTTAATTATACGGATTACTTTACATAATTTTAAATATCATATATATATATATATATGAATTATTTTTATATTTGAAAATACAATATGATGTAAGTTTTAGGAAGGAAGGGTAACTTAATTTGGGATTTCCATGGGAATTGAGTGTTATGTGTTTGTGGAAGAGGTATATGCAGACATATAGAAGTTAGATGTTATAGTGGTAGTGACTAATGTATCTCTAATACCAAACCAACTAGATAACTTATTTCTCTAACAACCCTATTGTTCATTCCTTTACCACCCCAATTACTTAGTCTTCTAAATACAACTACAAAATACCATAAAATTTTCCTATTAAAACATTACCATCATCCAAAATCATACCTTAAAATTTCTAATTATAAATAAATTCAAACCCCATAATTTATAAAAGCCACATACACATTGTTATTTTCAAAATCCATGTATAACAAACTCAATGTATTTGTAAACGTTTTTTAATTTGTTACAACGTTTTTATTTATTTATTTTTAATTTAATTTAACAGGATATTATAATATTTTCAACCTTTCAATATTCTTTTACAATAACAATTTTTTCATTTTTTAATTATTATTTTGGGTTTAATTTATTTATAACTTCATATTTCTTTTAATTTGAGATAAATTAATGTAATTATATTTTACAAGTAATATTAGTATAATTATATTTTATAAAAATAATACCCTTATAAAGTTAAGTATGTTAATTTTAAATTTGTTAAATCTTAAATATATATTTTTTATAGTTTTATTTTATTTTATGTGAGTAATCACTAAATGGAACTTTGCATATTTCATATTACACTTATGACTATAATTTAATTTTTGTTTTGCATGGGACAAGATGGGGTGATGATTATGAATGTCTAAGAGACGAGAGAAGGACAACCTGTCTTGCACACACATTTGTGGAGTTGGTGAGCCATACTCAAGAACAAATTTGGGTAGATAATGGCTTATTATTATACTGATTGGGTTAAGTATGTTATGAAAGGGTGGCTTGCATTTTATATAGTTTATAGGGAAGCTCCTCATATATGTATCTTGTGGGAAGTAGCTATCTTTTACAAACATGCCATTCTTGGAAAAAGAAAGTAAAGGAACTTAGTAGACTAATATTGTCAAATGGGGCATGGAGAGAGTGTTGCATGTAGGGTTGGTGGTCATTCTAAGATGGAAGTTGGTCAACATGGAACACAAAAATTCAAGTGCACCAAAATCATAGAGGAGCAATCTCAGGTTTGCAATTATCTTGAACTCTATTCTAGACTTTTCCATAGTGGTGGAAGTGATGGTATCAATG
>APFE030433676.1:3202-15960 GCA_000404065.3 Pinus taeda | reverse complement strand
TAGATTGATATATATTTACATTCAATAACCATTTAATTTTTTATTTATAAGATATATTAGTTATAATTTTTTCATACATTCTGAATTATATAAATATAAAAATGAAAATATTAGCAAAGACTAAATTCAATAATAATTTTCAATACAAAAATTCCTTCTAGTTTCTTTCTTTACCATAACCTTGGCTGCAATCCAGATTATTATGCACATTTTTATCATGTGAAAATATGAATGTAGAAGATTGTGGTGTATATTGGAATTGAGCTTGAGGAATTTCATTTTATCATAAATGAAAATGTAATCCTAGAATATTCTTTATCTAAGTCACAATATGATAGATTAAATAGATAGGTTGAGGAATGAAAGATCACCGTTTTCAGTTTCACATGCAATACTAACAAATTAAATTAATTTATTATTTCTTTTGCTACTTGTTAACAAGTTGCTTCGACTCTCTTCCATATGCATTCAGATTTAACTCCTCAAGGAAAAGTCTTGCTTATTGCCATGTAAGTAATATGAAATCTAAACTCAAGTCTCAATGACTGTGTGGCATAAAATATGCATGGTAACGACACATAATGTGTTCAAGATACTCTGCAGTACGATTGTAACTATAACACGATTTAGAATTGTGTGTACTAAATTGTTACCACTATAAATATGGACCTCCAAAAATTTTACCTGTGTCAATTTCGGAGCCTAAAATAACTTTCGTTTCAAGACCTATTGAGTCATCTTCTTGCTTGATTTATTATTTATTTGTTTTATCCTAGTGTCGCATCGTTCTAAGTCAATGTTTCTTAAGCGTTGTCACTTAACCATTAGAAGCACTACCGTTAGTAAGTCTATGGTTAGGTGAACTCACGATCTTTCTTAACTTAGAAACTTTCCTTCTTGCCATGCACATACTCATAAAACTCAAAAAACACAAAAAACAAGCAAAAGGAAGAAAAACACTCAAAAAAACAAAAGGACACTCTAAGTTGGTGAAGACATGCACCTTCCTTGAGTGCACTCCTTCAGTTGGAAGGAGTGTGCCTTCCTGTAGCTCACTCCTTCATGCTAAAAAAATGTGCCCTCCATGAGTGCACTTCTTCATGTGGAAAACACGTGCCCTTCCTGAATCCATGCATGTGCCATATTCTTTTATGTGGGCACACTCCTAGGAAATAGGAGCCCACTTAACTTCCTTTAACTAATCCTTTCATGCAACGACAAGTGTCACTCATGCATGAATAATTTTCCATGAAGATTTATTTAAATTAACATAGCTAATCATTCTTCTTGCATAATCATTCCATCTAAGTTAGGAACACAACTAGGAATCATGAGTCTCTTCATCAACTAGTGCCACAAGTAAGTATTGCATGTCAAATATTTCCATTTCATTTCATGATTTCACTGTCATTCTTTCTCTTCTTGTTGTAGATCCTTCATATTTTAGTTTGTTGCTAGCATTTATGTTTAATCTTCATGTTGCAAGTGTTAATATTTTGTTTCATGCATAAAATCTTCATCTTCTTCGACCTGTCAAATTCCACCATGCATGTGACAACAACTATAAAGCCTTGCAGATATTTCTATCTCTCATCTTATCATCGAATCTTGTTTTTCAAACTTGTTTCTTATCTTTCAACAGGTAGAGGGCACTTCTTGAGCTCAGAGCCCAATCGGCCTTGAACTGCACCCTATTATACAAGGTTCTCCTCCTGAGCACACTTCGTCACCACAAAGAACTGTGACTTCCCTTTGGTGCATGAGTGCATCATGAAGACATGAAGCATCTTCCTTCAACCATTCAACATGCGATAGTATGCCCTCCTTCGTCTTGAGTGAATAGGTGCATTATGAAGGCTCAAAGCCTTGTTAACCTCTTCCTTTGTCCCTTCGAAGTGCAAGTTGTATGTTTGAGCACATGAGAACATAAGGAAGACCCGAAGGCCCAAAAACTCACCCCTTCGACCTTTTAGGGTGTGCCATAGAAGACTTTTTTCACTAACTTGAGTGCATAAGTGCACTGCAAAGCCCTGAATAATTGTGTTCATCCCTTCATGATTTGAATGTGCGCCCTCCTAGTTTGCATGCTCATTTCCTCATGCATGCAATTTATTTTTCGTTGTCATTCATAGATTTTCATTTTCTATAATCTATGATGCCTATTTTTACATGATTTACAAGTATTGTTGCATAAGTAGGTTGTTTTAAGCTAATATTGTCATTATGAGTGTGTTTCCCCAAACAAGTGTTTGTGATACAAGTACTGTCACCTTGTGGTCATCTGTTGGAGCCATGTCGCCTTGCAAAGTGGTCTTTAAACAACTTTTAGAAGCACGTGATGATGAGCCTATAGAAGTTACAAAGCCAAATATCCCCATATATGTAGACACAAAATGATTTATTGATAAATACGTAGAGGTCACATGGAGAAAAATATACAACACATTCATGCAGGAAAGTTTTCTCGCGAACTTAGAAGAAGTGCATGCAAACATCAATATGAATAAGCACACGATGCGCAAGATCTCATGTAGGTTCCTGGTGATGTCATGTGCGGAGGTAATTGAAAGGATCATTACACATATGGATGACTCTCACCCTGTCCTTCAAAGTGAGAGTGGTAGACAACTTGCCACCTATTACAGTGAAGACATGCATACATATTATAATATGATCAATCCCAATGAATATGCAAATGTAAACTTATATAGGAGATAGGCTACGTGATGTGATTCAAATCATGGTGTCAGGAGCCTTCCATGTTTCACCACCACCCATTCGCAGTTTACACGAACAACATACTTAGAGATGTATATCAATACTTGATAGCCATGCATTTTTGGCTGTATGGGCATAAGAATTCTGAGATGTTCTAAGGTAATAGGATATACATGCTCAATATAGTGGTGACCCATGGAAAAGATTTTAATTGGGCGAATATATTATCCTATGAGTTGCAGTTTAAGGTGGGGCAAGCTAAAGCTTATTTACAAGTGAACCAAGTGTCATAATTATATATGTTTTCATTTCTCTTAGATGGAATCTGTGCACAGTATACATCCCCTTGGAATGAATAGGAACTCGACCCCTGAGGATAAGTTCCGAGTTTACTTTCACTACAGAGTGTTAAAGAAATCTTGAGAGGTGTATATGACAAATTGGTTGAACACTTATTTGTAGTTATCTTTCACATGATATTTGAGATCGATCCTCGTTGTATGACAGATCAGGTAAATGTGTCATTTCGATATATCTCGAACTGGTTTGCAGCTTCTGAGGGTACATACATGATTTTATTCGATAGTCATATATCCCCTCATTTTATGCTACACTATGTGACCAACAAGGTGGTCATGCAAGAAGTCACAAATCAGCTTGACAAGGGATTGTCAACAATGCCACCATAGGTGAAAGAAAACCCCTTGGCCTATCATTCTGTTAAGGACTGAATTGTATGATTTAAAGATCCACAATGTAACAATAGCAGAGATAAAGGAGTTGGACCACCTACAGATATGATCCCAAGCGAATTTCCAGGAAACATTATTAAAGGATCGAACACAATATGGGGTACTCATCAATGTCCACATTGGAAGATGAGGAGATAAACAATCGGTATAATGGAAACATGAAGACACATCCAACAATAAATACTAGTTTACACCGCAATACACCAACTCAATACTTATGGGTGGAGGAGGAGGAGGAGATGAAACCTAAAGCAAATAATGTATCTCCCAAGTAAAGGATCAGGTATTCCTTGACCGGTGAGAACAGAAAGAAATGGGAAGTTGACCTTGCAAACTTAGGAGCTATGAAAGCAGAACAAGAGAGAAAGCAAGCATAAGAAGAAGAGAAGAAGGGGAAGCAAGATGATTTTCTCTAGAAGAAACAAGCAGAAGAAGAATATAGGAGAAAGATAAAAAAAGAGCAGTAGAGGCAATCAGAGGAGGAGAAAGAAGTGACAATATTGGCAGAAGAGTAGTTGACTGAGGAAATGGAAGAAGAAGCATTGGAGGAAGAAGATACCATTCAAACCACAAATGACGTAACAAGCACCCGAGAGGATCCTGCCCTTATAGGTGGTCATCTTCCATTCGAGGAGATGGGGATTACACCTCCACCAACTAATAGAGTCATGTATGTGTGCAGTATAACGTTTGATTAACTCAATAAGAGGATCATGCAACAGAGACAAAGATATTTTCCGAACAATCCTCAGAATCAAGTCTTAGTAGGCACAGAGAAGGTGATAACCTACAAAACCAGAAGGAATCCTAGAGTTATTATGGGGGCAAATGTTTCATTCACTACAATGGTGGATGATAATTATGAGTACTTGTTGAATGAGAATGCCAGGATGAAAAAAGAACTTGCGGTGGAGAAACAAAGGTTTTCATCATAGAGTATAAAATTACTAAGTGCAAATCAACCATGCAGGAAGAATTTGGGCCAATAGAGGACATCATGGCATGATTATTTGATGAGATGATCTTTCTTCAGCAAGTGGTGTCTCATCTTGTTGGAATATAGAAGAAGGCATAGGAAGTGGTGAAACTCTGGAAAACAAGAAAAAAAGAAGTTGATCAACCTTAAGAGTGGACTTCTAAGTATGGAAATGTCCCACAAGATTTGGAGAAGAAAGACAAGATTGCCACAAAATTGGGTAGAGTTAAGTTGAGACTCCATCACCATAACTTCATGTGCCAAGGTGAATAGTCAATTAGGACCATCGCTGCATATAATCAATTTCATAATGCATTTGAATATCTATCAAAACATTATGGGATGCCTTCGATTGGTACACTTGAGGAAATCATAGGCAAGGAGATCATATTCCCATAGATCTAGCAATACATTGACCAGATCAAGCAAGCAACAGAATGGGAAAGCTTGGAGGTAACCAAAGACATTATTCTGTAGTATGCCATTACATCCGTCAAAGCTCATATGAATATTTCATGGTCATGGGATAATGTATAGTCGAACTCCAAGAACATATTGTAAAAGTCATTGGAGGTCAAGTCATGCTACATTAGGGACTTTCCAGCTCAAGACAAATGCATATCCACTGAGTTCAGAGCTTGGCACACTTAGATTACAACTGAGCTCCATTTAGAAGAAAATGAATTATTCATTTGATGAGTCATTTTCCCATCCTCATTTTGTCTTATATAACCATCATCACATTTTTAACTTGTCCTATGTAATAAATGATATGTAATGAAGTCCAAGGGACACATGTGGAATATGAATGGCCACACACTAGAATGTAATAAGTCATGTTAAAATATCGATAGCCATAGAAGTCAAAGAGTCACAGGGAAGGTCAAAGGTCATAGTTACTTGTTATAAATAGCTCCTCATAACTTAAGAAAAGGGATTTTGGAAGGCTTAGATTCAAGAGGTCTTTCCTTGGCATCTCCTGTAATACATAGGAGATAAATCATTCTTTGGAGAAGCAAGTTGTGGCTTCGTGTTCCACTATTGGATACAACGTTTCATTCTTGTAACATTGTACTTGGGTTCATACACTTTTAATTAGAAGCTCAATGAGTCGAAATTCCTTCATACATGTATGATATATGTAGTTGGACTATTATGGTTATGTTTATGGTATATATTCCTTTATCTACATACTAAGTTAATGAACTGATTCATTTCTTAGCTATGACTATTATTGAATGAATGATGTTATGCTTTAACGATTGTCGTTTATTATGTGGACTAATCTATAGGTACTAAAAAAGTATTTATCTTTACCCCTTAGTCACCCTTTAGGATAGTACAATTACTTTTCTAACCAATAGCTCATTTCCCTCACCAGCCATGAAAGTCTCCCTTGTACATCTTTCATTGGGTGTCACACAAGGCTTACATTCTTTCAACCCCAAAGAGCTATTTTTTCTAGCGTGTTTCATCGTAATCAAGAAAAATCTTGAGAAACATTCCAATAGTAGACAGAGAGTGTCACTAGATGGGACTCCTACACCAAACAATGTGAGGTCTAATTAGGACCTCACATCTGGGAGACCCACTTATAATGTTGTCAAAATTTGACACTGTCAACATTTTAGGCACTAGAAGAAGTTCCAGATGACAAGCTGAGCTTGCAAAGTTTGTTTAAATCTCTAACCTTTAATGTATTCATCCCAAATCATAATCCCAATGTGTTTTTCCGAAGCTTTGAATCTTTCAATCCCCAAAAGCATTTTGCATAAATTGTCAAATATTAAATTTGATGCAAGGGTACAACAATCATCCTTGATTACATGATTGAATTCATTCAATTATTTTTTTCAGGTAGTATTTATTTTGAAGAAATTCTTGCGCAGTTGTTTACGCTTACATTGGATGGTTGTGCAAAGCAATGGTGCTACTCTTTGTTATGTGTTTATTATGAATTCGAAGATGCGAATGTGGATTGGAAATTCTTAGATAAGAAATGTCATTTCTTAGTCCGGATGTTAAAGAAAATATTTTCATTCTGATTCACCATGTCCTCCTGATACAAAAGAATTTCACATCCTAAGGAAGAACCAAACCTTCCATTTGTCCCATGTCCTCCTTCGTTCGATGCTCTGTGTTTCAAACCTCAACCGATCATTAAATCAGAAGGTCAATTAGCAGAGGAATAATTCATTTTTCGCTCTTGTATTTCTCTTGATAGTGATTCATTAGACCTCACCAGTCGACCATCTCCCATTCTTGATATTCCACCAGTCGATACTCCACTCGTTAATCAATTTAAACCCTTGGATGTTCATGATCCCAATGATTTCCTTTTCTTTGAATTATATGGTGATGATTGTTCAAGTAATATGGATGAACATTTGTTTCTACATAAAGATTTGGATTTGTAGCAATTTTGAATGGAGTCTTATAAGATTATCAATCTTCTCAGTATTCAAGGCTAAGTCAGGTGAGTAAGACAATTCAGCTTTTGATGATGGTTATGTCAGGTTCCTATCATGATGATAACATTTGTGATTTCAGTCAGTTCTTGATTCTTTTGCACAATTTTATCATTTATGTTATCAAATGGGATGTTCCCTCTTTCCTGAAGGATGTTTATTTTCTTCACTTAAAATTCTTCAACCCCTAGGGGAGAAAATTTAATTTTACTATTGAACTTTTGTTTCTACATTCCATCTTAAGCAAATCTCAAGTATCTAATGTATAAACAAGTAATAATCTTAATGCATATTTTCCACCATCCATCAAAGAATATTACATGCATGAAAACCTAGCTTGTGGTCAACCTGTTAATATCACTTATGACACAGGTCACTCCTTGTGCAGTATTTCTTGTCTAATTTTCTCTAAAGGTTGTTTCCATGATCCCATTACAAACTCTTTAGAAGTCTCTCTTCAATCCATGCCCATGTTGCATGTCTTGTACTTGCAGGCTCTTGATGAAGTCTTGTATGCTCACATGTTGAGTATTTTCTACTATTGTGAAGTTGTTTATTCAGTAGATATGCTAAGTGTGACACACCATTATGGTTGCACTTCCTGTTTTAATTCCTCAGTGGAGATGTATGCATGGTTTCTCTTGGTCACTACACTGCTTTCTATTTTTATTCTACAGGATCGGACCTTCTGGTCTAAAGGTTGGGAGAAGAATCTTTGGATGTATTGGAAGTTTCACTTCACATGATATGACCTTTCCTTAGTTAGGTTAGGTTAGGATATGATTCATGTAGTTAGATGCATTGCATTCTAGTTATGTGTTTTCATCTTTCATGTTTTTATTTTATTCTTTCGCATTTATTGGTCTTTGAATAAAGTCAGTTTTGAGCTTTTAGATGACTTGGATAATATTTTATGAATGGAAAGTTGTGGTAACACACAACCCTTCGCTTATCTGTCACCCTCTTTCTTTATTTGGTTTATGAATTTCGAGTCGATGACTTTTCGATGGAAAATACAGTCTCTTAGCTGGGAAGCGATAATAAAACCATGCAACATGTATCTATTCAGGACTCTCATTCCAATGCTCAGTCCTGTAATGAATAAGTGTGTTATTACTTATTTATCTGTGTAGATTAAGTTAAGGGGAAAACTTTTAGTGAGAAAATCATTATATATCTAAAACCTCTCTTTGAAGGAGAAACCTCCTTTGGTCTCAATATGTAGGGATCCCTCTTTTTCCTGCTAAAAAATAATAAGTGCCTATGCATAATCACATGAAAGATAAAGCAATCTATAAATGGTGAAAGAGGGGAAATCCTCAACACGGAGGTAATCCAAGTGACTTCGCTGGGGTACTGTCCAAGATTGCTAGCAATGAAGCAACATTTTTGTTCTTAAAGTGACTTTATCGGGGTACTATCCACGCCTGCTGGAAGGAGAGCAATGTGAGAGATGTAAAACCCACATTGATTTTTTTCAATTTTCCATATTATAATGGAGAATATTGTTGTGTTACGCTGAGTGATGGAGAAGGAAAGATTATATCTTTAACCAGGTAAGAATGTGGAGCTAAGTTAACCCAGTCACTAAATCAATAGTTCTTGAAGAAATAAGACTCCACACTTACAATAAAACCATTTCAGACAACTTGGGGTTCTCCCGGTGTGTCACCAAGTGTTGTCGTTGTGACAATGACCCTCCAAAAATTTTTCCTATGTTAATTTTGGAGCCTACAATAACTGTCATTTCAATCCCCTTTGAGTCATAATGTTGCTTGATTTGTTATTTTTTTTTTTTCTCCTAGTGTCACATCTTCCTAAGTCAATGTTTCTTAAGCGTCATCATTTAACCATCAGAAGCACTAGAGTTAGTAATTCTATGGTTAAATGAAATCACAATCTTTCTCAGCTTCGGAACTTACCTTCTTAACATGCACATACTCGAAAAACATTCAAAAATCATGAAAAAGAAAGAAAACACAAGAAAAACACTCAAAAAATTAGAAGTGTAGTCCAAGTTGGTGAAGACATTCGCTCAAATTGAGTGTACTCCTTCGGCTTGAAGGAGTTTACTCCTCATTAAAAATATGCACCCTCCATGAGTGTACTTCTTCATGTTTAAGAAATGCGCCCTTCTTCATGTTGAAGAAATGTTCCATTCTTGGATCCATGCATGTGCCATCTTGTTGCATGTGGGCACACTCCTAGAAAATAGGAGCCCACTTAATTTCCTTTAATTAATCCTTTCATGCGAAAAAAATTGGCACTCATGCATGGATCCATTTTGCATATATGTTTCTTCAAATAAACTCAGCTAATCCCTATTCTTGCATTTTCATTCCATCTTAGTCGGGCGCACACCTGAGAATCAAGAGTCTCTTCATCAACGAATGTTGCAAGTAAGTATTGCATGTCAAATATTTCAATTAAATTTCATGATTTAACCATCATTCTTTCTCTTGTTGTTGTTGATCCTTCATTTTTCAGTTTCTTTGCTGGTGGTTATGTTGAATCTTCATGTTCCAAGTGTTAATCTGTTGTTGGATGCAGAAAATATTCATCTTCTTCAACCTTTCGTGTTCAACCATGCATGGGGCAACAACTATAAAATCGTGTTCCTCATCTTGTCATCGAATCCTGCTGTTTAAAATTAATTAGGAGCTTCCGACATGTAGAGTGAACTTCTTGAGCTCGAAGCCCGATCATCATTGAAAACTATGTCATGTTAGATTAGGTTCTCCTCTTGAGGGCACTTCTTCACCACAAAGAATTATGTCCTCCCTTGAGTGCATGAGCGCATCACGAAGACACAAAGAATCTTCCTTCAACATTTCAGCATGTGACAGTGCACCCTCCTCTACCTTGAGCACATAGGGGCATTGTGAAGGCCCAAATCCTTGTCAACATCTTCCTTCGTCCCTTCGGAGTGCTACAATATTATCTCCCTATCTCTTTAATTGCATGAGTGCATAAGGAACACCGAAAGGCCCAAAAAATAACCCATTCGACCCTTTGAAATGCAACAATGCACCCTAGAAGATTTATTTCACACTGTTGAGCACATGAGCGCATTGCAAATCCCTGAATGACCCTATTCATCCCTTCGTTCTTTGAAAGCATTCGATCTTAGATTGCATGATCATTTTATCATGCATGCAAGTTAGTTTTCACTATATTTCATAGATTTTCAAGTTCTATCATCTGTGATGGCTATTTCTATGTGATTTTAAAGTATTGTTGCATTGTGTGTAAAACATTGTGATATATTTCGACTTCTAAGTGTCCAGGGTAACATCCTATTCTTGGTTTTTTCAACCTTTTCTATTAGTATTTTATTGGGATTTTTTTCATAGATATAACATATGGTCCCTTGGAATATTACTTCATAACCATATTCCATCAACTATCTTACACAAATGAGGATATGCTCCAGATGTGGAACATAATAAACACCATGTATATATTTTTGTTGATTATGTTTAGTAAGAAAAAGGACAATACCTTTCCATTCATCTTTTATATGGGAGCAATCTCCAAGAGTAATTTATGATATTATGGAAGCATCAAGACAAGAAGGATTTTTTTTTTATAGGTGTCGTATGATTGTTGCAACCACTATCCAAAAACCAAAGGCCTTAGTTGTGACTATCTTTAGAAAAATGGTAAGAAAGAAACTGTTAGAATATTATATATTACAGAGAAATGGAACACATAAAATATTGCAGAAATATAAAAACCGAAAACGCATAAAAAAAGAGAGACACAAATATACGTGGTTCACCCAGTTTGGGCTACGTCCATGGAGAAATAGCCAGTCCTTCCTTTAATATTATCTAGCAAACTGAAGAGATACAACCTACAATAGATCCGCTGTAATTCCCTCTTTTCTCTCAATCTCCTCTCTCTTCCTCACTCAGAATACAGATCTACATATACGCAATACAATTCCCTCATATATAGCGAGGGGTTTCCTTCTAGGGAAAAAAACCCTAAATTAAACATAACTTCTACCATCAGATCTCTACCTAATGAATGACCCAGATTGACTATGAAATTACAAAATTTTAGAAGGAAATTTGACATCTATTCTTAGCTTTAGGGGCACTACCCCAAATCCCCCCACCAGGGGGGGCTCCCAAAAGGTTACAGCCGCCCCCCCTGGATCCCCCCTGCAGCGAATATTTTGCGGGCAGCGTTGCTGTCCCCTTTCGAACTGGGGTCCAGTTTGGCGATACCTTTGAATACATAAGATAATCAGGTTCCACACCTAACAGAAACATGGTATCATAGGTTTCGCCTTCATTGTTGGATAGATGAACATTGCCTCCTTATTGATATAATTGTTTCTTTCTACATTCCTATTCATAATGCCCAAATTTCTTGTAGTAATAATATTGGACATTAGATTTTCTCCATGTTTTTCTTCTTTGTGTTTGGTATTGGGAAGGTCTTGACTACTCTGTTGCATGATGATGTTTTGATCCGCTTCTGCGTCAAGCTCTTCCTCGCTTGTTACTGCCTCCATATCCTCTGCCTCTTCCTTTGCCAAGAGAGTCTTGTGCTTTGAAACCTTGTTTCTTGGAATTTTCTACCAAGTTAAGTCTTGTTTCTTGTGTCGTAAGTGATCAAGCCAATTGTTCTACTAATAAAGTTGTAAAATCTTTGGATTCCAGAGTGGATGTTACAACCATGTCATTTTTATGGTAGACTTCGAAGGACTTTTTCAACTATATTATGATTTGTAATGGTTTCACCAATAAGTTTTATTTTATTGACTATTCCCATAACTCTAGTCATGAACTAGTCAACATTCTCTATGTTAGTCATATTCCCCTAGACCCCCCCTGCAGCGAATATTTTACGGGCGGTGAGCTGGAGTCCAATGCGGCGATACCTTTGAATACATAAGATAATCATGCTCCACACCCAACAATCTCCCACTCAGAGACTGATTATAACAAATCCACTGCTGCTTCATTTTCTAGACAATGACTCCACTTTGGACCTGGTTGTTTCTCATCTTGTTCATCATACTTGAAGACTAATTGAAACTGAGAAGATTCTCATTTTCTCCCTGGTTACAAATTTTGCTAACATATCTGCTGGATTCTGGCTAGTGTGTATCTTTTCCAGCTTCAGCTGTCCATCTTCCAAAGCTGACCATATGAAATGGTACTTGAGCTGTATATGTTTAGTCTTGGAATGAAATGCAGAGTTCTTTGCAATAAGTATGGCTTTGGCTATCACTGTATAACCTTCCCAACTCCTGCTTCTTACCCAATTCATCCAGAAACCTTTGTAACCAAATCATTTCTTTACTAGCCTTTGTAGAATCAACATACTTTGCTTCTGTTGTTGAGAGTACAATAACACTTTGCAGTTTTGAGACCCAACTAACCGATGTTCCACCTTTAGTAAACACATACCCTTTTGTGCTCCTCCTGTTATCTCTATCACCCGCTATATCTGCATCAACATATCCCTGTAGAGCAATGTTTGAACCACCAAAGCATAATGCTTGATTTGTGGTACCTCTCAAATACCTGAGAATCCACTTCACCGCCATCCAATGTTCTTTTCCTGGATTGTTCATATACCTGATTACAACTCCCATTGCATGTGAAATATCAAGCCTTGTGTAGACCATTGCATACATTAACCTTCCAACTGCCGATGCATATGGAACTTTAGACATATGAGCCATTTCTTCCTAAGTCTTGGGTCACTCCTCCTTACTTAATTTGAAATGGCTAGTGAAAGGTATATTAACTGGTTTTGCATTCTGCATATTAAACCTTTTCAACACCTTTTCTATGTACTCACTTTGAAACAATGTTAATTTGT
>APFE030433675.1:2568-14942 GCA_000404065.3 Pinus taeda | reverse complement strand
GTGGAGTCCCCGTTTCGTTGCGCCGATTGCGCAGCGAGGGGGTGGCAACACCTTGGGAAAAAAAATTTGGACCCTGTATTAGGTTGGGCAAACCTACCTATGGTTTTCGGTCCATGGTTTTGGACTTGATGGTTTTCAGTCCATGGTATTGGATGCTTCGACATGTATAAATATGTATTGTAACATTGAAAGGAACACAATGAAAAATCAAGCCGGTAGTCCCAGTTTTGGGATCCAAGGGAAAATATCTATGTATATGTGTTTTATGTGTTATGCTCTCGCATTGTTTATTTTCTATGTTTTAGAATTCGTATGCAGGTAATTCCTGTACGGGGTTAAAACCTACAAAAAGCTTTTGTTGTGATAGCGTCATCCTTAAGTACGATTTCAGTGCTGCTACAAACCATGTGTGGTGTTGTCCATCTGTCAACGTCATGTTGGCTTTGTGAATCATACCCTTTAGTGTTTGGTCAAGATCCCAAGGGGTCTCACCTAGGAGCATCGTGAACTCCTTAAACCTGATGATTGATTATGTTTCCAACTTTGGCCTGCTAAATTCCCTGTTCAATGCAACTTGGATCTCTACAGTTCCTGTGTTTAGATGGTCATTAGAATGCTTGATGTACCATGTTAATGCGTGATCTTGCAATGCGCTTACCAATGTAGCCTCCCTGATATTGTAATTTGCGACGCCTTGTGCTTCCCATACTGATCTTACAACAAACCAGAATTAGTCTAGATCTTCATTCCCTACTCTTGTAAATACTGTTAGTTTGATCGCACTCACCATATTGAACTATGGGGGTGGCAGAGGTGGGGTGTGTGGAGATGGAGATGAGGATGATACGGGTTGTGGTGTGGGTGGAGGTGGTAAACATAGAAAGTGCTACCTTATCAGACTAACCATGCTTCTCGGAGAATCTTTCATGAGCTCTTCCTTACTTTCCCGTGAGGGGGAAATTAAGGGACTGGTTTCCAATTCTTCACTACTTTCGCTTCTATAGGTCTTCCCACTTCGCGTAGTCCCAAACATTAATTTATTCGCATAACCCACTTTTCACACAATAGCATCTTAATCCAAGTGTTCAAAGATTTAATATACTTACCTCGTGGTCCCTTAAGGAAACATCGCTCTGCCTCACTGTAGTTGACAGTTGTATCTACTGTGAACTTAGTGATAAATCCTCCTATAATTTAGTTGAGCCAATCATCCATAGCTCATGTGATCTTATCTCCTAACGCTTCTAGTCTGTGCACTAATTCTGGAGTCCACATGATTGCTTTGTTGAGCCTACACCTTCCTTGGCTATCTGCTAGCTTCGCGATCCACTCATATAGCTCAAAAGGAAAGGATGCAAAGAAAATTTGATGGATTTCCATATATAGGTAGCATTCCAACCACTTTTCTTTAGTTACACATGGATTTTTGTTTTCCTTCGCTGCGAATTCATGAATCTTGTTATCCAACCACTCTCCAATTTCTTTCTTTGTTGGATTCTAATGGCCCAACATTAAACATCCCTTATGCAAATCTCAGTCCCATCAACGGAACCATTTGTTGGTTGTATGGGCCTGACCCTGGTTTAGAGGTGATTTAGCTAAGCAAATTCCAGTACTACTAGCCCTTTCAACAAAAGTCTGTGGATCATGGACTGAGGTCTCACCCGAAGTAGTATGGGAGGGTGCTAAAACTAGGTTTCCACACCCTTGGGATGTCTAACAAGCTTTTGGAGGTCCACGGTTTGACCCTGCATGCTCGTCGCTACACGCACATGTTAGTCCCTCGCAACCTGTGATGTTTCTTCCGCATAGTCTTACTTGGGGCATGACCGATATTATACACAAGTTCCTTGCTATTTAATCTGTTATTACCCGATAACTCAACTTATTTGTGTAAGAATAGTGATAATTAACAACATATCCAACAATCATATCAGTGTGCACGATAAAAAAAATAGTATAAATGTAAAGAAGGCAATACACAAGTAGATACACAGGAATAGGAATCGAATTCTCTTTATTATTCTTTGGTCAAGATTACAGACTCGACACCACCTTGCGCACTCAGCTGTAGGGGCCCGGGCACTCAGATGCGGACTCTACTAGGCGTCTGCGCACTCGACTGCAGAGTCTCTTCCTACTAATATGACCCAATACACTTAGATTCTTACTATATCCTCAAACCATGCGTATTAATCTATCTCTCTAATTCCCTCTCCCTTACAACTTAGAGCCTTGCTCTATTTATACAATCCCATGGTCCATGGACCATGAGTAGGCCGACATGACATTACATTACTCTACAATACTTAGGCGGAAAACCCTCTGATTCATCCTATACTTCACGCTCTCTGCCCATAATTCATGGAGTCTTACAATACATTTGACCAAAACTTGGGCTTTGAGCCCCAAAACATGTTGTGGGGGGGGATTCCATGCCCAACAATATGACAACAAGTTTGATAAATCTCCAGGGAAATTTAGAATGCACTCGCTAGGGCCATATGTCATTAAGGAGATTACCGATGGTGGAGCAGTTTAGTTGGTTATATTAAACGAAGATCCCTTCCTAGGCAAGGTGAATGGTAGCCGATTGAATCCATACACTGGTGATCTGGCCAGGTGGCTATAAGAAGGTAGCATAGTCTTAGCTCTCCAGGCAGCTGAAAGGAGGCACGGGAGTATAAACTAGACTTCTTGATGTGGGGAACTTAACCATTAGAGGATTGTACAGAACAAGGAGATGTCACAGGATTCGTGACAATGTGGAGTGAGCTACGCTACCCGGGGAGAAATCACGTAGCTCAACTGGAAAGTGACCTTTAAAGTCACTGTTCATGATTTGATAATAATAATGCAGCCAAACGGAGCAGGCGGCCAACATTGAAGACAAAATTTATGGGTAATATATTTGGAAATATGCCACCAATCCGGCATTAATGAACCAAATGTGGGGGGAACAATTGGATTTGAATTCAAAATGGCCTATAAATTACAGCTGTAGGCCCAATAAAAAACAATTAGAATTTTGAACATTGCGTTGGTGAGCTCTTAGATGTGCATGATCCGCACATTTTTCGAAGAATTGCTTGACTACCCATTGTTTGATCAATTTCCAAAGTCCAACCGCAATTACATCCATGATTTTATCCCAGGAACTGGAGCTATGGATGCCGAAGGGGCTATGCTGGAGGTTGTTATGGAGGCAGAGGGAGCTGCTCTAAAGATTGCAGAGGTACTAGCTGAAGTCCCCATCTCACCATGGATGCCTAGGCTGAATCCTGCCCTGACCAAGGAGAGTGCAAAGGATAAGAAGGGAAAGAAGGTTGTGATACCGGTGCACACGTGACTTAGAAGAAACCCACCGAAGGACAAGCCCACCACACAGGAAAAGGGAAAAACTATTAGCTTGGAGCCAGACGAGGAAGAGGTTGAGGAAATCCCGATGGATGATGAAGATTTGGGGGTGCAAGTTGAGGAAGTTGAAGTTGAAGGTTCTGACTCTATCACTAAGTTTCCCGAATATGTTCCTCCGTGCAATTGTACAACCAAGGTTTCAAAGGACATTAACGAAAGAAAGGTCACCTTGCACATACCTCTGTTATCAGATGAGATTGACTTTGAAGGACCGCGCTTGGGATGAGTTCCGCTATTGAAACTAGAAGGTTGAGACTTAGCTAACACTGAGAAGTTCCCTCACTTGGCAACAGAAGAACTAATATAACGTGTTGTTCACACAACCACTAAGATGACTATGTTGGAACTGTGGAAGTGGCTCAGGGGTGTAGACAAGGCAGGTCTTCTAAACGTGGTATGGGTGTTGTACTACAATCACACACCCATTACAGTATTGGTCATTAAGCATCTATTATGCTTGGTGCACGATGGGTGTCTATGGTTGGAGGAGCCGATACCCATCATTGATACGTTGATCCATAGGATCACATGGCTACCCTATACAGGGGAAAATCTGACTATGATGTTTGGCAGAAAAGGGGGCAAATAGGCTCTCACGAGGCCATGAAGGAGGAATTCAAGCTCGTGAAGAAGTCATGAGGCTATGCCATCTCGAGTATCTGCGATCCTATGGTCAAGGTGGCCATGCAAATTTTGGTAGGAAACGTTATGACGAAGTGTTGCACAGATGAAGTGTTGGCACCAATCATCGCTATAGTAGCCCAATGTGCTGAAGGAGTCCAATTTAATTGGGTGTGCTATCTCTGTGGTGAGTTCCTTGTGAATTTCCGTGAGGGATAGGAGCTCAGCAAGACCTTCCAGTATGCGTGGCCCTTGCTATCCATTGTGTTGGTAGCCTGGGAGTTGCCTGGAGACAGTCAATTCCCCTTGATCGTGCCAGACATGTTAGAAGCAATGAAGTATGCTTCGTTGTGGGTGACCAAGGATGCTCAAGACATCAAGGATAACAAGATCTTCTAGATCTTGATGGAAATGAATATACGCTTCGCTATCAATCACAAGTCGCGATTGCCACTTACTGTGTTTGCGAAACTACAGGAGTACGTGGAGCTCAAGGCATACTTTCAGCACGTATCGATTAGGGCATGGAAGGATCCTTAGTAGAAGTGGGATAACTTGCCTTACTTGGAAACAAATGACGTGATTGATGTAGTTCTTGATCACTCACTGGTAGAGTGGTGCACTACCTTAGACTTGGTGGTGCGGTCGAGCAAGTCTGCCGTCTAGTGCAAAAAGGAGGAGGCTAAGCTCAAGATGGCACAGCTAGATGAGAAGAGGAATAAGGAGGCCACTGACAAGGCCCAAGTAGAGTGTGATGCCACCTAGCAGGTGGAAAAGAAGACAGGTAGAACTGAGCGTGGCTCTGATAAAGGTGTGAGGTCACCTTCATCTTAAAAAAGGAAGAAATGGATGAACAAACATAGCAACATGGAACGGAATTGTAGATGACATTGTACTACATCAAATGTCCAAGAGAACAAGAAAAAGTGGGTGTTGGCTTGTATGTGCCTGACCCAGGTTTAGAGATAATTTAGCTAAGAAAATCCTAGTACTATTGACCCTTTCAGCAACAGTATGCAGAGCACGGACTGAGGTCTCACTCAAAGTAGTATGGGATGGTGTTGGAACTAGGTTTCTGCACCCTGGGGATGTCTGATGAGCTTCTGCAGGTCCTCAGTTTGACCCTGTGTGCACGTCGCTACATGCACCTGTTAGTCCCTCGCAACCTATGATGTTGCTTCCACGCAACCCTACTTGGGGCACGACTCATATTATACCCTAGTTCCTTGCTATTTAATATGTTATTACCCGATTACTCAACTTATTTGTGTAAGACTAGTGATTATTAATAACATATCCAATAATCATATCAGTGTGTGCGATAAACAAAATAGTAAAAATGTAAAGAAGGCAATGCACAAGAAGATACATAGAAATTGGAACAAGCTTTTTTTTATTATTCTTCCATCAAGATTACAGACTCAACACCGCCCTATGCACTCAGGTGCAGGGGTCCGCACACTCAGCTGCAGACTCTACTAGTCCTCTATGAACTCAACTATAGAGCCTCTTCCTACTACTACGACCCAATACACTTAGACTCTTACTCTATGCTCGAACCATGCGTATTCATCTATCTCTCCAATTCCAATTCACTCTTTTTACAACTTAGAGCCTTACTCTATTTATACAACCCCATGCTCCGCGAACCATGGGTAGGCCGACATGACGTTACATTACTTTACAATACTTAGGGCAGACAATCCTATGACTCATCCTATACTTCACGCTCAGCGCTCGTAATTCGTGGAGTCTTATAATAAATTTGACCAAAACTTCGGCTTTGAGCCCCAAAACATGTTATGGGGGGATTCCATGCCCAACAGGCCCCCTACACAATCATCGTGACTTGTCCCGAGTCACTCTGTTGGTGTGGTGATCTTGGTGCAGAGCCCCTCCAACTGGTCCCGTATTGCTCAGAGATCTGCAAACCTCCTTTGTGGTTTGATGGACTTCCTACATTCTTGCTTCTAAATCATCCGCGTCTAAATCATGTCCTTACCTTAGTACCAGCATCTAGTGCATCTATTTATAGTCTGGCACCCTTGCCTAACTCCTCAAGTCGTGAAGACTATGCTGCGGACGGTTAGTTAGAGAGCTGACCCACTCGTGTAGAGTTTCAAGCGACTGTCGTTTACTTTGCCTAGGAAGGGTTCTCCATTTAGTTTGTCTTTCTAAACCACACCTCCATCTGTCACCTCCTTTACCACATATGGTCCCAGCCAGTGCATTCTGAATTTTTCCAGAAATTTTTCAAACTTATTGTCATACAACAGTACTAAGTCTTTTACCTTGAAGTTATGCAACTTGATATGGCAGTTGTGCCAAGCCTTTTCATGCTGCTTATGTTGATGAAATCTAGCCAAAAACCATTCTTCCTCGAGTTCTTCTAATTGCGCGAGCATTTCTTCCAGAGCTTCGTGGTCTGTCATGCCTATGAGCACTGTTATTCGTAGACTAGGTACGATGTATTCCATCGGCATGACAGTTTCCATGCTATAGACTAACCGAAAAGGTGTCTGTCCTGTCAATTTCTTGCACATTGTCCTGTACACCCATAATACAGTAGGTAAGCGCAGGTCCTAGTCATTTCACTGCGCGTTACATACTTTGGTTAGCGCAGTCTCTAGTATTTTGTGCAATGCCTCTACTGTCCCATTGGCTTGTGGGTGGTACGGTGTACTTTTTTTATGATACACTGAAACTCTTCTGTGAGCACACTGATGGTTTCATTCAAGAAATGTGTTCCATGATCGGTCGTTAATATTTTTGGACAGCGAAATCGTGTCAACATTTTTTCAAACAAAAACTTTGGAGCCGTATCAGTTGTGCAGGGCTTGACCAGCTGTTCTTCTGCCCATCATTTCAGGTACTCCGTCGTGATGATGATGTAGCAAACACTTGTATTTCCCTTAGGTTTTCTTGGGCCCACAAAGTTGATTGCCCATTTTTCAAACAGCTACAGTGTCATTTGGGGATTTAGTGGCATCTCATCCCTTCGTGATGGTTTTCCAATCCTTTGACATATATCGCAGGCATTACAATGCGCTTTCAAATCCTAGTGCAGGGTTGGCCACCATAACCCTGAACAAATAATCTTCTGTGCAATCATGCATCTTGCGCAGTGTCATCCTACACTACCCCCATGTGCTTCTGTGAGGATTTGACCTCGTTCAAATTTAGGTACATATCTTCGCAATATCTCATTGCTGCCCATATTGTAGAGGTGCCCTGCAATGAATGGAAAGTCCACCGTGCGCACCACCAATTCCTTCTTCTATTGGACGAAGTATTCCTTTGTCGCAGTCCTTGTTATTAGAAAATGGATTATATCTTCGAGGTGTCCATCTGCGATGCGTATTGCAAAGAGTTGTGCATCAGGTAGTCCCTCCTCCAAATTAATGGGTTCCTCACCCATCTCAATTCGTGACAAGTGATCCAACCCTATGTTTAGGCATCCCGGCTTGACTATGACCTCAAAATCATGTTCTTGAAATAGTAAGAGCCATTTACATATGCGGCCCCCCAACACAAGCCTATTCACCAAGTATTTCAATGCGGAATGGTCAGTATACATCTTGAAATGTCCCCCGAGTAAATAGTGTTGGTATTTTTGGAGCACGTACACCATTGCCAACCCCTCATGCTCGGTGGTAGAGTAATTCTTTTCTGCTTTGGACAATCTCCAACTCATAAACACGATCTGGTGATCCACACCCTCTGTGCCCTCATGTGTAAGTATGACTCCTAACGCGATACACGACGCATCAACATGTACATGAAATTCCACATCATATTTTTAGAAGACCAAGATTGGAGTGGAGGCCAGTTTCCCCTTTAGGGCATCCAAAATCTTCATGCAATCATCATTCTAGCAATATGTAACATCTTTTTTCAATAAATTTTCCATCGGTTCGGTTATTTAGGAATAACTTTTGTTAAATTTCCTATAGTATCTAGTGCGTCCCAAGGTAGAGTGCAGTTGTTTAACACTTCACAGTGCTTCCAAATTTAGGATAACAACAATCTTTGTAGGGTCCACCATCAGTCCTTGTTTGCAGACCACATGTCCCAGCAAGTTTCCAAAGGGAACGAGGAATGTGCACTTCTTAATGTTCAGCGCAATCTGGTGTCAGTGGCAAGTATCCAGCATCAAGTGTAAGCTCGCTACATGGTGCTTAACTAATCCAAAGACAGTCCAATCATCAAGATAGACCTATAAAAACTTGTGTATGTATTATTTGAATGTGGCTACCATGATGCACAAAATACAGCTGGCGCATTCTTCAGTCCAAACGACATAAAGGTGTATTGAAAGTAGCCCCATTCTGTTGTGAAGGTCATTTTTCTCCTATCTTCCGGCGCGATCTTGATTTGATGGTGTCATGTGGAAAGAGTTATTTTGGCTGACAAAACTAACCTCCCTAGGAGTCTAAGACTCTCTAGTGACAAACAAAACAAGTAAGAGCGATCCTTCTCTAAATATACATTATCCTATGAGAAACCAAGTGTTTTTCGATCTTACCTTAGGTCCAATGCTTGTTGTAGTAGCCTAGCTTCGTTGATCCAGATGAGCTCCTCCTTCACTTTGAAACCTGCATACACTAACAATCAAACGATTACATAACACCTGAATATTCCATAAAACAAAGCATATTCAACATATAGACCAAGGAGTATATGAAACAATTCATTAACAACAAATCATTGAGAAGAATGGACTTATTTGTATTAAGGAAACAAAAAAGAAACCATTACAACCTGAGCCTTGGTGTTGTGCAAGTTCCTCCCAGGGTCCAGCAAGAGTTTTCCTCTACTTTGACAAGCTCACCCATTTCCAATATGGCAACAAGAAAGGATGGTAATCTCTCCTCACAAGTTAACAATGGAAGTCCTAATTCCAGCAGCATCTACCCTTTGGAATGTTCAGCTTTTAACCTTCCCTTCTCTGGCCCAATGCCTGTATTTATAGTGTTCTAGAGGAAGTTATTCAGTTCCAACATCAATGGGATACTCCCTCTTTTGGATGGGGTAGCTCCTCTCTTGATGGGATAAGTTCCTCTATCATAGGGATGCATGAACCATCTGGAGGCGCTCAATACACGTCAAACACTCTTCTAGAAGGCTCTAGAAGTGACCACAAGTAACTTTTTTAAGATGAAACTCGCGCCTTTTGACCTTTACAAGGGTACGTACCCATCCTTTGGCTTACAGAGCGTACAAGTACGCAGGTACAATGAGTTTGGGATGCGTACACGCAGGCAAGGTAGAGAGAACCTGTGTACCCAGAGATAAACATGTTTTTAGTGACTTTCTCTCTTTCTTGAAGTTTGACATGGAGAGCAGAGGTATAAGGCTTCACAAGGAGGATAGTATGACTGTTGATGGAGTCATACTAACTGCAGATAGTCATGGTGACAAATTTTAGTGTAACAAGTACACATCTAGCCTTTCTTCTTACTTTCACCTCTACCAAGTTATGTTTCATTTAGGATCTTCCATTCATCCATATGAGTGCTAGTTGTAGGTGACATCTACAATTCTCTTTCAGTATCCCTATATAAACACATCCAAATGTTTTTCAAAAATATAAATGAACATCAAATTAAAGTTACCTTCTGTGATGGCATTTCATCATGACATATTCTTTCTTACAACATCAACATCATGTGAATTCATAAAAACATCTCCAATACTTTGAATGTCAAGGGTCTCCTTCATTTTAAAACCTTATTAGGGTCTTCATAGCTTCTTTATGGAGATATAGCCAATTATTCTAGTCATCAAATGTTGATTTCTTTTTCCAATGCGACCATAGTTTCATCTTTCATTATCTCTTCTTTCTTTCTTCACATATTTCTCCCCAAGAAATTTCATCCATCGTTCCTTCATATTTGTCAAATACCTCATATTCCATATGAGGACATATTATGTTGATTTGATCATGTAAATATGTGAATCATGCCTTCATGCACCTTTCCAAAGGAAGATATTCCATCTCTTTTATCATGCTCATGAGTTAGAGAATTTACCCATGTTGTTTGAAACTATACGAGGACATGACTTAATCTATCAAATGCATACGTAGCATTTTTCTCATTTTGTTCATCTAAACATCCTTCTATAGCTTCCTTTCCTTGATTGAAAGTACTTTGACCTGCTACACTCCTCTACCACCATACAATCATCTTTCTAAACAATGTATCACACACAAGGTGGAATGATCAGTGAGACACTTGCTTCTTCCATGTAGAGGTGAACCTTGTAATGAAGATTCCAACAAAGGATCCTGATTATTCTCATTTTGCAAATTAATGCTCCTTCCTAATGATGATGTATGATGAATTATTTCCATCATGCTAGATGAATTTCCATATGTACTATCCATGCTTTCAATTAGGTTACCAAGAGCTACTTCCTTTCTATGATGAATTCTACTTCAACTACTTTTTAAGCTTCCACAATCATGTCATTAGCTCTTTCTTCATTAATATGTTTCTAATATGATACCATCTTCTACTAATATGTATCTAGTCATAATGCTTCTCATCTTGACCATCATGGTAGAGGTTTTTCTACCTCCTACTTCTCCTTCTAATGCATCAGAGAAAACCTGATAGTGAAGATCTATCCCTTTAGATTTATTCTCATCAAGTTATTCCACTTCTTTATTGATATGGAATTCAATTATTTATTTTATTTTCTTGTTTTCCTTCTTGAGTTATGGAAAATATCTCTAGAACTGCCCATATTCTTGACAACCATAGCAT
Organism: Pinus taeda; assembly: GCA_000404065.3. Classification (NCBI taxonomy): domain Eukaryota; kingdom Viridiplantae; phylum Streptophyta; class Pinopsida; order Pinales; family Pinaceae; genus Pinus; species Pinus taeda. The sequence goes on along the minus strand of APFE030433675.1, from coordinate 4,134 downwards.
TGGAACTTTGACATATCCTTGTTCTTATTTTTCTAAGGACCAAACTTTACAAACTTTCATTTTCCCTTAGTCATGAAAGAAAATTCTTGAACTTGTTCATTTGATCCCACATCACTTTTTTCATTCAACCTAGTTTCTTCAATATTACACAATGACCAAAGTTCACTAAATGGGGTGGTTTCCTTCTTTCCATAAATGCTTGATAAAAAGTTGCCCCATTCCTTAGGTAGTGTACTGAGTACAACTGCGTTCATTTCTTTATCAGACATTATTTCCCCCAACTCTTATAGTAAATCTCATATTTTTGATACCCTCATAATATAGGAGGCTATTCCTTCTTCCTTTGATACCTTCATCTTATATAGCTCAGTTCTCAAATACATGACTTCTCCAACGGTGCTTATGGAAAACATTCTACTAACTTCTCGTAGATTTATTTTGATTTGTCCAACTCTGCAACATAAGGTATGAGGGGATCCTTGATGGATTCTATAAGGACCCTTTGAGACCTTATTTCCCCTTTCATATACTTGGCTAGAGCTTGAGCTCTTGATGGATTCTATAAGGACCCTTTGAGCCCTTATTTCCCCTTTCATATACTTGGCTAGAGCTTGAGCTTCTGTTAGGCCCCTATACTACTAGTGTAACCCTTATTGTTATTAGTAAAACCCACTTATTATATTGATGTACCCACATAGTGCCCATATTGTTACTATTGTACCCCATATAAGCCCACTAATGTTACTATTGTGGTTTCATATTATTATTGTTAGGTCGGCTGGGTTATATTGTGACTCCTTAGACTCCTATATATAGAAAGGAGGTTTTGTCATTTGGATCATAAAAGAATTGTTCATTTATGTAATGTAAAGGAGGTTTCCCCCTCAAAGAGGCTGAATTCTAAGGTGTTGATCTATCTTTTCTATCTTTTTTGGGCTGGTTTCATAACATTTGGTATCAGAGCTTTGGATTCTAGGGTTTCGCTGCTCCAAACAAATCATCGTGGCATTTTCGCTATAACATTTTCTCTGTGACGTTTCAGAAGTCACAAAAAAAAACCCATTTGAGAAGAAATCGCGCTGAATCTTGGGTCTGAATTTCAGAGCTTTTTGCGCGATATTGGCGAAGATATGATCTGAGGAAGTTGGTCTTTTTGCAGACTCCTGAATTACATTCAAAACAGGTGACCTGGGGAAAATCGTCATAACTCTCTCTCTGAGCATCGGATTGAAATTTCGTAAGAAGATACAGAAATAGGACGGAATTTAGTTTCTTTTGTGCATTTTTCAGATCCAAAGGTCGAAACAGTGACTCGTGGCAGGTCGTACAAGTTCGCTCTACCGAACTAGTCTATAATCAAGTCACTGTGGGAGATTTCGCATAACTCTTCCTTGGAGAATCCAATTTGGTTCAGAAGTGTGGCATTGGAAAGAGGACACAGAGGGCTACTACAGGTCACAAATTCAGAACTAGATGATTGGAAAGTATAGAGATACATCAGAGGCAATATCGAGCTCCTACAAAGTGAAAAAAGGTGCGTAGATTTTCTTAAATTTTTGCTTAAGC
>APFE030433666.1:54426-163627 GCA_000404065.3 Pinus taeda | reverse complement strand
ATGTGGGTGAAGGGTTCGCCGCTGCAATTCATTGTCGACAGTGGCAGCCAAAAGAACCTGATTTCAGCAGAGGTCGTGAAGCGGTTGGGCCTACCGATTACACAACACCCGCTGCCGTACAGTATCGGGTGGCTTCATGAAGGACGAGATTTGAAAGTTCGCCAGCAGTGCCGCCTTCCCTACAGCATCAAACCATTCACAGACGAGGTATTGTGCGATGTTACACCTCTGGATGTTTGCGATGTATTATTAGGACAACCATACTTGTGGAAGCGACATGCTGTGTATGAGTCAAGGCCTCGTGCTGTCATTATTTCTTTGAATAATTCATTATACAGGATACCGGAGGTAGCCCCACCTACCGCGACATCTTTGATCACTGCTAAGAAAGGCAGCAAGCTCATATCACAGACCAGGAAATTCATCTGTATGGTTCACTCCCAAAGTAAGGGGAAGATTGTTGCTACATCCATGACCACCGCAAAGGGTTCCTCCACACAGCAGCAACAGCAAAGGGATACGGTCATGACAGACCACAGGAACAACTTCTCCCCTCACCCGCAGGGGTACCACACAAGTTTCAGGTGGGCAACAAAGTCTGGTTGCATCGACAGAAAGAACGCTTTACCAGGACCCATCAGAAGCTCAGAACACTCCGACATGGTCCTTACACCAGTACCAAGGCTACGTGCAACAATGCTTTGAAGCACAGCATTCCTCCATTCCTTCGCCTGCACCAACTGTTCAATGTGGACCGTTGTCGACCATGCTTTCCACCATTGCTGGACACATCAGAGATTGCAGGACAAGTTCAGCAGATGGAGGAACTCAACGCAATGGGGACCATTGCTTCCTAAGGGGGGAGGAATGATCCAGGTGGATGTTGGTGGCCACCCACCTATCCCATTTGGCCCCCCACAATTGTCTCTTTCAGCATTTTCAGTTTCCTTAATTGTAGCACAACTTACTATTTTTAGCAGTTTTTCGGGTCCTGAACTTCCGGAGCCGTTTTGAGGCCCTAAACGACGTTTTTTGGGGAATCCGGGGGCAACATGGGTCCATGGGATGGACCATGTTGCCTGTTCCAACAATGATAGTGCTCGAATAGATCTTTCTAATGAGCTATTGTACGCGTCAAACGGAGATCATATGCTAAAGTTACGACCCCGGGAAGTTGATGTACCATCTTACCCCCAAACGGGGCCCACAGTTTGGGGTTTCATCTCCTAGGGTTAGGTTTTGGAATGTTAAGGGTTTTTCATTGTTTCTCAACAATAAATAGGCCTTCGAGCCTCATTGTAAGTCAGTTCAGAGGCATGTAGCCCACACATCTCTTCTCAGAGATAGCTACCATCGCCCTAGCTAGTTTATTTCCATTTCTGATTGTAAGCATATTTCAGTATTTTCCATTAATGAAATGAAGTATTATTTCCGCTGCATATTTGTGTATATGGTTATCTCTGTAATTTGTTGCGTTCCTGTTTAAATCCGGATCAAGAACATTACAGTTTCCCCTCCATTTATAGGAAAACATGAACAATCATTCATTGACATGAACCTTCCCTCAACCAGGTCTCACTCAATCCATATGAGCAGCCCACTCTCAACCTCAAATGAGTCAAGGGGGCACTCCTTACCCTAGGGGCACTTAAGTCCCCCAACATAACAACCCTCATGGATAACCACAATATACGACTGTGCCCCAAGAAAATTATTATTCCACACATCCTATGTACAATATTAGGAACAACACAATGGGAGGACACAAGGATCCTCAAGTCATGTGTCATCACCTTGGTCCGATTTGGGGGCATTAAACACCTTGCCTTTCTTGGCAATGCTTGACATCCCCGACTTGTATAAACTCACTGATGACCCCATCTACCACAACTTACTTTGGCCTCCAATCCTGCACAAAGTTCCCATAGACCTCCCGAAGTTCGAAGGGAAATAAGGGAAGGATTCGGGTACGCACATCACCACTTATCATTTATGGTGCATTTCTAACTCCATGGTGGATGATAGTATCCAGCTTCGGCTCTTTCCCTGCACCTTTACTGGAAATGTAGCCAAGTGGTACATTGAGTTACCACATGTGTCATTCAATACCTTTGGCGCTTTAGCGATGGGATTTTTAAAGCACTTTCAGCGACCCATCCATTATGAAACTTGGATGGAACTACTTACTTCTTTACGTCAGGACACCGCCACGCACATCTCTGATCACATTCATGAATGGAGATGTAGGCAAAGGCTAGTCAAAGATCCACTCCTCAACTATCTATTAGCAGATTGGTTCCGCAAATCTCTTCTCCCTCAAACCACTAAAGATGTCGCCTTAAGTCGTGCGGTCACGGAAGACTAATCCATTCATCATGCTCAGCACCTAGATTTGATTTATTCACAGTCTAGCACATTATATGATGTCATTCGCAATGCCCCTAGACACTCCAATTATCCCGCTACTCAGCAACTTGGTGCACACGCTAATGGTATTAGCGGCACTACCTCTGGTTCTGTTGTAAAACAACTTAGCGGTCACATTTCCCAGTTGTCAGTTGACCCCACTACCCAATCGATTGCTCTTCCTACTGCCACAAGAAACTCTATGCAGTCTACACAAAAACCCAGTGGTAAGAACAAGAAGAACAAGAAAAAGACCGCTCCTTTTGAAGAGCAGTCAGCTAAGCAGTACAACCCAAAGAATAAAGTCGTTGCACCTCCTCACAGTGGAAAAGGCAAAGTTGTCAAGTTCCCTTGCAAAATCTGTGTGGAAGGCCATATGATACATTGTTGTCCGCGTCTCCATGAATGCATAGACTTCATTGCTCAAAAGGACACTGGTCGAATCCCCATAGTCCTTAACAATCCTTTCCCTTCTCAGAAGCAGTAACATCTTATTGAAAAGCAACCCCAACCCCCGGAAGTGGGAAACAGTGGTTCGCATCATCCTTTAGGTGGTCAAGGACCATCTACTGTTTACACCTTTGAAATGGTAGATCTTCAAACAATATCCAAAACTTATGGAGCTCCAGTTGCTAATGTTGAGGAAGCACCTCGAGTCAAAATCCATCGCCGCCTAACGATCTCCATATCGATAGGCCGGTTGCTGATCTTGTGATTCACCCCCCAAAAGGGGCACTTCGTCGCATAATGCATAATACAACTGCACATGCTTCCCAGAACTATAGTATTGTATAATATTTGGCGTAAACAACATCAGCTATGTTGGCACTCGAAGTATTGCCAACCTGTCTAGCATAAAGGAAAGCTCTGCTTTCGGAAATTGGTGGGGTCGACCCTCAGGATTCCATGCTTGCAATTTTTGACGTGGACAAATGTAAACCTCCCCTTTCACACCAGCCTGCATTTCAAGTGAAAATTTTTCCGAAAGGGAGAGGGGTGCATAGAACTATCATTGACAAAGGTGCTTCAACCTGCATCATGTTGGCTTCATGTTGGCTCACTTTGGGTTCTCCAACCCTCTCACTGCCATCGAATTCCCTTAAAGCTTTCAATAGCCACACTTTCATCCCAAAAGGTTACCTTACCAGCTACCCCATCACTTTGAATTGGAAAATAGTAACGGTGGATATCACAATTATAGATCAAAAAATTAACTATAATTTGTTGTTGGGTCACAATTGGACTTATGCCATGACCTCCATTGTGTCTACTGTCTTTTGCATCATCCTATTTCCATTGGATGGAAGGATAGTCACAGCAGACTAGCTTTCCTTTTGCACCCCAAATTACTCCCCGTTACCTAGAGTCTTTGTACCCTTAGTGGGTGGCATCCCTGACTCTTACATCAGTATCGATATTGTTCTATTGAAGGGCTCTTCCCTGGTGGGTTGTTTTCCTCTCCTACCACCCGCAATTCCATAGACGGTCTCTATGGTTTCATCCATTCCTCATGAATAAACCAATCCTTGGATCCTCCCAACTCCTTCAAACATTGACTCTTATGAAGAACAAATGTTTTTGTCACCAGCTAAATTAGCCTAACAAGCCATTCAATCTGCATCCGAATCTCTGATCACTTTGGTCAAGACCAACGGTACCACCTCCTCTCCCATAAACGCTCCTTCTAACATTCTCCAAAATCAAGTCTTACCTTTGGATGAAACTATTCGAGAGATCATGTGTTTATAAGAGAAAACTTCGGTGATTCTCACCATTGTGTTTTGATATCTGATTCGGACACGATGCCCATTCAAATCCTGTCATTTGATGCACCTGAAATTGTTCCCTCACCTTATACAACTATCCAAAATTTGGACTCGAAAGGGAACATGGGAAATCTTTCAAAGACATTTCTCATTGATATTTCAGTTAATACATGCATCATGAAAAACATCCATATTGGATCCGATTGCACTCCTGAGGAAATTACAAGCTTCACCTGCCTTTTTAAGGAATTATGCGATATATTTGCTTGGTCTTACGAGGAAATTCCTAGCATAGATCCATCTATTGTCGAGCATGAGATCAAGGTATATGACAATGCCAAGCCTGTCCACCAAAGACTTCAACCAGTCCACCCCTGTAAAACTACAGCCATCAAGACTGAGGTGGAAAAATTGTTACATGTTGGTTTCATCTACCCCATTCCCTTAACAGAATGGGTTTCCAATTTGGTTCTTGTAGATAAGAAACAGGGTACCATTTGCATTTGTGTCGATTATCGGGACTTGAACACTGCATGTCCAAAAGATAATTATCCAACACTGTTCATCAACCAAATAATCAATGGTTGCACTAGTTTAGAATCCTTCTCATTTATGGATGGTTTCTCAGGTTATAACCAGATCACCATAAAACTAGAAGACCAACACAAAACCACCTTCATTTTCCCTTGGGGAATCTTTGCATATCAAAAACTCCCATTCGGTTTAAAGAATGGTAGAGAAACATTTCAATGGGCCATGGACTACGCATTCCATGATATCAAACATATCGTTCAGGCTTACTTAGACAACCTCCCAGCCCATTCCAAGAAGTGAACTCAACACCTAGTTGATTTATGAGCAATTTTTCTTAGGTGCGCGTTCTATAACATACGCCTGAATCTGCATAAATGCATTTTATTTTTCAATTCTGGACACCTACTTGGTTTCATTGTCTCCAAGTACGGGATTAGGGTTGATCCTGATAAGGTAAAGGCAATAACTCATTTTCCTGAACCACAATCCATTTTGCAACTCCAACGTTTGCAAGGGAAAGAAAACTTCTTACGACGATTCATCATAAATTATGCCAATTTGACAAAAGGCTTTATGTGCCTACTAAAGAAGGGAGTACCATACTTATGGGATAATCAAACCCAACGATCATTTGATGCCTTGAAAAATGCACTTATATCATCCCCGCTACTTAGTGCTCCCAACTATGGGTGCGACTTTCTCCTCTATCTGGAAACCTCGCTATCCTCTTTTGGAATGGTGTTGGTCCAAACTCATGATGACCTAAGTGAGCATGTGATCTATTATTTGTCAAAAGGACTGGCTGGGCCCAAGCTCAGATATTCACATGTGGAAAAGCTATCCTTCATAGTTGTCTTTGTTGTCAATCGATTCTAACATTATATACTATTGTGACAAACTACTGTCATCGCTTTGGAGAATCCCATGAGACACATTTTTTCTGGTCAAATCATTGGAGAAAAATATTCCAAATGGATTGTTATCATCCAACAATTTTATTCGGTTTTTGTTACTGCCAAGGTGAAAAAATCCTTACCCTTTGCTAAACTTTTGTCTGATCTTCCCATTGTTGATACAAATGAGATAACTCACAATCCTCTCCCAAATAAATATGTCTATCTGATTGATTCTACTAACCCTTGGTATGGTCACATTCTCATCTACCTCCAAGTGCAATATTTCCGCCCTGAACTATCGTCAGGTGACCGTCGTCACATCCTCCACCAAGTGTGGCACTATTTAGTGTTGAACGATACTTTATATTTTCGTGGCGTTGATACTGTTCTTTGACGTTGTCTCACTCATGAAGAGGCAGAATACGTTTTAAATGACTACCATGCTGGGGCATGTGGCAGTCATCTTTCTGGCATGTCTACTACTCAAAAAGATTTACAAGCAGGCTACTACTAGCCAACATTGTTCAAAGATTGTATCAAGGCTATCCAGTAGTGCCACAACTTATCAAGCATTTACCAAGAAAAAACGCACTCCTCCTACCCTGCTGCACCTCGTTGTCTCCATTAGCCCTTTTTCCAAATGGGGTATCAACTTCGTCAAATACAACCCCACTTCCTCTGTTGGACACAACTACATTATTGTAGTGGTGGATTATTTCATGAAATGGGTCGAAGCCCTTCCCACTTTCTTGGCCGGTGGATAAATTGTGTCATTATTCCTGTTTAATCAGGTTATCTTTCATTTCGGTGTGCCCCACATGATCATTACATACCATGGGTCTCATTTTCATAATCACATGATGTTTGACTTAACATCGTTGCTCGATTTTCACCAGGAACAATCGTCCTCCTACTACCCCCAAGATAATGGTCAAGTAGAAGTTGTTAATGGTGTCTTAAAGACCATGATCCATAGATTAGTAGGGAATCACAAAACCCACTGGCATCAACTTTTATATCCTGCGTTTTGGGTATATCGAACTTCAGTAAAAATCGCTAAATGATTTACACCTTTTCAATTAGCTTATGGCCTAGAAGTAGTTTTACCTATCGAGTGTCAAATTCCTTCCTTAAAAATTTTTGTTGAACTCTTGCCCGACAGTACTTTTGAATAAGAGCGCTTGCTATACCTCAATCAGCTAGACGAAACCTGTCGAGATGCTGAATTAGCACTTAAAGCCCACAAGCATCGGGTCAAAGCCCAGTACGACTCGGTCAAGACTCATTCTTACCAAGAGGATATCTTGTTTTACTCTATGATAAAAAAACATGTCCTCTTGGGGGCAGGAACACTTCAACCCTTATGGCTCGGTCCATATGTCGTCACCAAGGTCCTCTCAAAAGGGGCATATGAACTTCAGGACTAGGAAGGAATCCCACTCGATGAGCCCTGAAACGGGCTCTATCTGAAAAAGTATTATGCCTGGTACCACACTAGGCATGTGCTTTGTAATTCTAAGTATTTATAAGTTTTACTTATTTTTTATGTGACTGGAATTTTTGGTATTTCTGAGTAGTTGTCTCATACATATTTCTTGTTGTGCAAATGCCTTCATTACCCTTAGCATACGTAGGATACGTAGATGTTGCCAGTCATCACACATGGCACATTACATCTGTTGCTTGGGTCATTACACACCTGAGTCAGAACTGCTTTGTTCCGGGGGAGTCTTTCTTGGTATTGGCACCAACAATATTGCTGAGTATATGTCTATAATTTCACTTCTCACTGAAGTGTCATCTCAGGACATCTCCAATCTGGTGGTCAGGTTAGACTCTCAGCTTGTCGTTATGAAATTGACAAATCATTATCACATTCGCAAACCATTCTTTTTAAATCATTATTTATAGGTACGACTCTTGGAATGTCAATTCGAGTTTATTACATATGAACACATTCCTCAAGAATTTAATATAGTTGTTGATTCATTGGAAAACTATGTGTTAGATTGGCATTTGTCTCATTTATTATAGATACATGTATGAAAGTAAAGATTTACACAGTTAAAAGATTACAAAAATGCTTAAAAAACATTTACTTCATAAAATACAAATATATATATATATATATATCGAATCCAGTCTTTTACATCAGAAAATTTCCCAAAATCTGGGTATTTTTAAGTACAAAATGGCTACTAAGCCTCACTATAAACACTCTTTGGCTATACCATGTGCCTGCTAAGAGAGCCTACTGCTCTTGAAAAGACAATACAGCTCTAGATATCCTCCAAAGAATAACCAAAAACTGCTCAGGCACACCAAATCAGTGTAATGCAAGTATGCAAGCTTGATCATTTCACATAAGTAATTCTTGTTGATCATGGGCTCGTTCCCTCCATAAGCTAGTCATGATGGCTCAAAACCTACACAAATCAACCAGGGAAAATTTTAAGAACCACCCTAAATTTATATGTATAATAAATGGGTGAATCCCCATGATACATAGAAATGGGAGGCGAATTTATCAATAATATAATATGTATATATAATTTTTTTGGAAAATCTCTCACCAGATTATATTATCTTGTAAAGTCATGGCGAATCTTTCACTGAATTGTAAAATCTTGTAAGATCTTGGCAAATCTTTCACTGAATAATAAAACATTGTGAAGACTTGGTGAATGTTTTGTTAAGGTATGAAACCATATATGATAATAGGAAAACGTATTCATTAAACTGTAATATACTAACATACATGTTTGGAAAAAAGAAACATAATTTTCTATTCCTACAAATAATGTTGCAATTTTCAGTGGTCATGTTTGTCAAGGTTCTTACTGTACACTCTTTCATATCCTTCTATTAGTTTTGATAATATTCCACAACAAAATTCTTGTAGGTGTTGATCTTGACCACCAGTTCTGTCAAGGTAGGAGAGATTAATCTTTTCTCTACCACTTTTGTCAAGCTATCAAATTTCATTTTTATTCCTTAGACTCCAAGTGTGAGATAAAAAAACACATCAATTTTGTTTACCCTAACACACCAACAAGTAGCAAGCCCCAACTATATAATATAAGAAAGTAGTAGGTATCCCAAAGGCCTGAAGGGGATCTAATGGAAAGAAGTGATCATTGTCAGAAGCCTTCCAATCAATATATAAATATATAAATGTAAATTTATTATTATTTTAATTGGAATCTTGAATTAAATAATAAAATCTAATTACATCTCTTCCAATCTAAATTTCTTATTAGCATAATTCACTACCTCAATAAGTCTTGCATTTTTTAACAACGTTGTAACATGTGGATTAATTTCCTTTTTGGTGCACAATCTTTAGGACAATATGGTGCAGTGGCCCAACCCCTACAAATCATTACGACAAACTAAGAATAACATACAAGATCAAAGGTTGTACAAACCAGTATATTTTCAAACAACTAATCCAACATTGGTACCTTAACTTTTTCATGAAAATATCATATTGAAACGTTTGAAAAATGGTGGGAAATCTTGGCAGCCATTATCTCTCTTATGTGAGGGTGATGCAGAAAGAGTGATAAGATTTCACTGTTTTGAATTTTTTTTGTTAAATCAGAAAAACCAATATTAATGGAAATATTGATATTTTTTACTATTTTTTTTAAGTGACTAAATGTAGCTTTAATCATTCACCTTAAGATGTTTTTTACAATATAATTTCCTAAGTCTATTTAATATCTTCATTATCATAAAAACCAACATATATCCATCTTAACTCCACATGTACAACTCTTAGAGAGACTTAGTAGACCCGGAATTCAACTCTTATAGGGACTTGATAGACCCGGAATTAAGATGGATCTAAGCTGATAGAATTTCCCCTTTAAATAGTCTACGCTCAGATGAATACCATGGTATTACCATGGGTCAATACCATGGGTTATCATAAACCTAGAGCTTAAAAACTACTATTAGTAATTTATAGAAATTAATAATTGATTTTTACTTTATTTTTTTATCTTAACAAAGTTAAAATGCTTAAGTGACATTAAATTACAAGATCCATTTTTACTCTTGATCTACCAAGCCCTAAGAGGGATCAAATATTTTTTCACTCTATGTTAGTTTGCTTAGTAGATCCAGAGTAAACATGGATCTATGCTAGTTTAATTCCCCCTTTAAATAGGCTACATTCTACCTTAATACCATGGGTCAATATCATGTGTCATCTTTATTTTTAGGGTTAATAATGTTTTTTTTTGCATGATATTCATAATAATTTGGCCCATAGGCTTCACCTAAATATAATGCATTTTTTAAGTGTTCTTAAATATAAGGTGACTTATGGAATAACTATAAAAATATATATATATTATTTATTTATCATACATTTCTTTATATTTTTATTAGTTTACCATACCTCTTTATAAATATGGTATTTGACCCATAGGATTCACTTAAATAAAGCCTCGGTTTTGAGCTTCTTAAATAGAATGAGGGTTATGGACTAAATATAAAGAGGTTTTATTTATTTACCATACCTCCACTTTATTTATATTTTTATTTATTTACACGCTTGCTTGTTCATAAATATAAGGTGACTTATGGAGTAAATATAAGAAATGTTTAATTTATTTACCATACCTCTCATTTATTTATATTTTTATTAATTTACCATACCTATTTTATAAATATGGTATTTGGCCCATAGGATTCACTTAAATAAAACCTCTTTTTTGAGCCTTCTTAAATAGAAAGATGGTTATGGACTAAATGTAAAAAGAGGGTTTTATTTATTTACTATACCTCTAGTTTATTTATATTTATATTTATTTACCATACCTTTGGAGTAAGCATAAAAAGAAGTTGTATTTATTTACCATACCTCCACTTTATTTATATTTTTATTTACTTACACCCTTGCGTGTTCGTAAATATAAGGTGACTTATGGAGTAAATAAAAATAAATAAATAAAAATTGTTTTATTTATTTACCATACATCTGGTTTATTTATAATTTTATTAATTTATCATATTTTTTAATAAATATGGTATTTGGCTAATATGATTCACTTCAAAAAAAACCTTTTTTTTAGCCATACGGTTATGGACTATTTATATTTTTATTTATTTACCATACCTTTGGAGTAAGTATAAAAAGAGGTTTTATTTATTTACCATACCTCCACTTTATTTATAATTTTATTTATTTACACCCTTGCATGTTCGTAAATATAAGGTGACTTATGGAGTAAATATAAAAAAATGTTTTATTTATTTATTTATATTTTTATTAATTTATCATACCTCTTTTATAAATATGGTATTTGGCCCATAGGATTCACTTAAATAAAACCTTTTTTTTTAGCCTTCTTAAATAGAAAGAAAGTTATGGACTAAATATAAAAAGATGTTTTATTTATTTACCATACCTCTAGTTTATTTGTATTTTTATTTATTTACCATACCTTTGTAGTAAGTATAAAAAGAGGTTTTATTTATTTACCATACCTCCACTTTATTTATATTTTTATTTATTGGGACCAAATACAACCTCCCAAACTAAAATGGGGGATTGCAAACGAATTTAACATTGCAAATCGGGCGATTGTAATGGAATATAACCTCTCAAACCAGGGGAATTGGGTCAAATGAGTCTTTTCATAGTTTATCCCCTTTTTTGGGCTAAAATGAAAAAAATATATATTTTTTTAAATAAAAGTTGGACTAAATATATGAAAGGTGTGTTTTATAAAAATTTCTCCCCTCTAAAATGAAAAACCACTTAAATCAACCCAAAAATCAGTGCAAATGGGGCAAAAATGTTTGAGAAATCACTGGCTGGAGTTTGGGCATGCGCAGCCTCATGCACTAATGCCCCCCCTTAGGGAAAATAGAGCGCACTAACGCCCTCCTCTAGGTCATGAAGGGTGTTTAATGCCCCTCTAGACCTAGAGGGGGGCGTTAGTCGCATTCATTGAGCTAGGGCCTCCCTAAATCCTAAAATTCCACCACCAATACATAATAAAAAAAAAGGTTAAAATATGAAGGCTAAAGGTTTTGACATCTACCTGGGACAGACGGCAAGTCGAATGGTCGCCTAGCTTTCCTGCAATCATCCATGGAAGATATGCTCCTCTTTAGCTCCAGAACACTCTCACAACACTCAAATGATGCAAATGGTGAAAATTGAGGCTTAAAAACTCCCCTATAGTCACTCTGGAGGTATGACTTATCTTAATTAAAGTCATAAAAGTAGAAGTAGTCCATTTCCTATGTTATTTATCAGGCACCATGTCAACATATTGTCAAAAATTACTCATGTTTGTTTTAAAGGACTTACAGGGTTGAATTCCATAAATGACCATGTTCGATTCATTATGAGCGCTTTCTTTTATGGGATCTTTTCTCGCTCTTAAACTAAAAAATCCCCAAATATTTTTCATCGGGCTCGCTAAAATCCTATGACGATGATATGAGAGCTTTCTTTTTGGGACTCTTTCTCGCTATTAAAATTCAAAAATCCCTGATTTTTTCCCTTCTTAAGACTCATTAAAAATATGAAGAAGGATTGAGCATTTCTTTTACCTATTTTTCCTCGCTCATTAAACTGAAAAAGATACCTCGAGTTTTCTTCATTTGACTCGTTAAAATATGATGAAGATCTATTGAGTTTGTTGTCACGTGACTCATAAAATTTTCACGACGAATATCGAGTTTACTCCATCTCCTCATACTCATAACAAAATGAGGCAAACATCTATTGACCGTAGGTTTATCTCTTTATCCAAACTCAATAGATTAACTTACTGAAAAGGAACATTTTTGGGCATACTATTAAACCTTTGTCGCACCCAATTAAAAACTATGACAAAGGGACCACCCTGGAGTCACTCTTTACGATCTTTTTCTGACTCTCGAAATATGAAAAGACCACCGAGTTTACCTATCTAGACTCATTAAATTAATCAAATGGGGAAAGTGGACAGTACAATTTCTTTATGTTAGTGTTTTGAAAATATTTTTTTGGCAGCAGTCGCCCCCTTGAACATGGCACTCCCTTAGCAAAACCTTTCTTGTGATGGCCTCTCAATATGAACCTTACCATCCTATGAGTTTAGCCTATATACCCTAATGTTCTTTCATCTCTATATACTAACACTCTTTGATGTTCATGAGTCTAGTGCTGCATGGTTAAAAACTTTGTGTCATGCCTTCTATTGTTCAAGAGAAAACATTTATCTTCAATTTCCTCCATCAAACCATCAAGCATATTCTTCCATCATGCCCTCTGTCGATTTGACCCAATGCTCAAACTATTCTTCAAAAACCAAATGATTATTATCCCATTTTGAGTTGACTGATGTAGGAAACATTATTGCCTACCTTTCGACAGGTCTCTTCCTATCGACTTTAACACTCTATCTAGGAAGCAAACCCAGAAACACTCCAGTGCCTTAGAACTTGCAGACATTAGTGACAGGTTACCTTGTGTTTGGTCAGGGGTTTTCATTATTGGCTCCTAGTTAAAAAATTCTATGAGTGTTCGACGACGAAAACATTATTCACACTTGCTATATTGTACTATGCATCTTGGAGACCATCACCATTATCGGTGGCCATCCTCGTGTCCATTAACAATCTCCATTATTGATTGGTAATCAGACGATTTCATACATGTTCGATCTCAACGCCTTTATTCACATGTATCGAACTATGTTGTTAAGGTGAATTGGAAATCAAGACCTTGGGTAGAGACTTACATCACTCAACATTGTTTCCTCTCTCAAGTTGCGTATAATATTGTTTGGAGACAGCTCATCAGAATGATCTTATTATTACACAAGTTCCACATTGTGCTTATCGGCAGACATGACCGTCATATCTCTTTGTTGAGAAATCGCTCTAACATAGCTACTGAGTATGGGAATGCCCAACTCAAGACATGATTTTAGATTTTTTGTATATGTGTTGTATCAGGTTTCTCGTATTCCCGAAGCTTTGATCCTCTCTCTCTCTCTTTTCAAAGAAAATGACATTTATATAAAGTATTTTGGTCATCGTCTATGCCTCTAATCTCACACTTTAGGGGGCATCTCTTACACAGGAAAATGACCTCCTCATCAGCTCAGAGGAGAAAGGAAAGATAACTGAAAGATTGACCAAGTTCATAGGCCTATTTTTCAAGTTAACGCTCTCCAAGAACTAGCAACCTACTTTATAAAGCTTCCTAGCCATGCATCAAGTGTGTTAGTACCTAGGGTAACTATGTTTATTGCCTTGGGAAGAACATTATTCAACCTAAATGAGTTTCTATAAGTCAAAGGAACAATTTGACCGATAAATATCTCTATATTCACTCCTATGTCAACTCATAAAAGCAAGGAAACATCCAGATTCAACCTGTTTGGAGGAATTACTATTCCTAATGGAGTTTACAAATAGGGAAAGAGCATAAAAGCATGGAAACATCTCTGCTTTTTCCCAAAGGAACTCATGAAGGATTTGGCAAGGCTTATCCTCTCATGCTATATATGTGAGGCTAGGGCCATTGTGGAAAAGGTTGAAACATTTGAAATGATTTCCTATTTGATTGTCGAAGCTAGTATTAGACAGGGCTCTTCAAGAGGTTAGGAAGGGGGAGAGCGAGAGGAGTTGGAAGAGTAAGGGAAGGTTGATGCAACCGATGGTTGTAATCACTCTTTTCTATCATTAATATAGACCTAAAATTTTATTGTCCACTCCATGGTGTTGGCATTGTAATTTGTTTACATGTTTATGCAACGTTATTTATGAGTGGCTTAGATGTATGCAGTTAGATATCCATATATGTTAGTGCATTGATTGTTCAAGTTATATGTTGTGATATTACATCTTGTCTTGTCTTGTCTATGTGTAGGTATTGATCTTGGAGCTAGTTGAGGGGTCTTCGACTCTGCTACTTTGCACTCTCCAACAACACCACACCAAGACTTGAGGTAATAAGTCCTTCTTCCTACTTTGATTCTCATTTGACTAACATGGATATATTCATATGTCTCTGGGGCAGCTGCAGCAAATCTAACTGTCTGCCAAGGATCCCGGAAAGATCCTTGAGAGTATCTCCATCACTAAACACATGTGCATTAATTCCTATAGAAACTCCCCTCTAAAATTTGGACCATCACCCCACCATTGACTCGATTGACTGTCACCTAGAACAACACAGAAGCACAAAGCAAGTCATTTCAAGCTGCACTTCCCGCAAGAAAATCAATCATCCTTTATGCTAGTCAACTGGAGAGTTTAAGCCGACAGCCACCCCAGGACTGACTCCCCTAAAAAATTAAGTAGACGTTGCAGACCTTGCCCACTCCGCTAACTAAGAAAATTGCATAGACAGACCGGAAAGATACCGAATTTCCGTCCCTATCTCCCTCATAAAATTGTGCATTTTTTCCATCCAGCCCACCCTATAGTCGATTGATTGCTCGCTAAGAAAATTGTGCAGTTTTCATGAGAAAGTCCTCTGCCCTCGAATAGTCTTTTTAGCTCAAAAACCATGCAGAGGTTATTAGCAGACCATCCTCCCAACATCAGCATAGTTTTTCCCGCCAGTAGCTCCCAGCAACTGATTGCCAGTGCCCTCCATGAATTATGTAGTTTTTGTTGCCAAGCTCCAGCCACTGACTGCCAGTTCCCCTTGGGAATTGCACTTTTTTTGCTGCCAGTGACCCAATAGCTGACTGCCAGTTCACCTCAAGAATTTTGCAGTTTTTGTTGCCAATTCCCCTGAGGAATTGCGCAGCTTTTGCTGCCAAGCTCCCACTGCCCGCTTGTTCTGGAAATTTCACAAAATTTTCCTGCCCAGCCTTCCCACGGACTGGACTATTCCTCCCAAAAGCTACACAGTTTTGTCCTCTAGTTGAGCCAGACCTTGCAGATAGTCACTGTCAATCCAGATTTCCCATCTTCATCACCGAGTGACTCTTGCATAGTTTTCATCATTAGGACCCAGAGCCTCCATCCTGCCTCTCAACCTTGTTACCACTCTTGGTCACCTGCATTCAAAATGATCATGCATCATGGTAGACTAGTATATTTTTGGATTTGGTGTCATCTCATCATGATTGACTGAAGTAAAGGTACACAAATAGACATGGCTCGACGATGAATGGGATGAGTGAAGGGAGCACATGCAGAAGGATCGGTTCACTAATGAAAGAACAAATGATGCATGCAAAGAGATGTGCTCGCGAACAAATGATCATGAAAATATGTGTTCACAGACGAACGAACGAATGAACATGCAATTTTCCAACAAACAAGTAAGGAGAAACATGTGAAAGAAACATCAAGCGAACCAACGACCATCGAACACTTCATACACTTTGCCATGCGGAGGTGAATCTCTGACACACCATAAGGACATCCATCACCTAGCAGCACTACAGCTCGACATGCACACCAGGAGCAACACAAATGTACCAGCACTGTCATGTCAAGTCATGCCATGGGTCATGTTGTCCACATCTCTATGGTGGGCCATACTATCAATCAATGTAATGTAACATCAAAGTCTAAGAGACCCACTTGTTGTATGAAGAGTCATGTAAATTCGAAAAGACATGGAAGTCAAATACTCATGAGGGTAGTCGAATAGCCACAAGGGTCAATTTCACCCTTGGCTATAAAAACCCCCTCATTTGTACATGGAAAGCACTTTTCACCTCAGCTCCCCCCACATAGTCTTGAGAGTCTATAATATTTTATTTGAGGAGTGAGTAGTGGCTCCAATGCCCCGCCCACGGGGTTAGAGATGTATGGTGTAGCGATGTGTCTTGGAAATTTTTCTTAATTCAGAAGCCTGCTAACGGGCCAACATGTTTTCACACATGTATTGTAATTGTTGTAAGACTAACATTGAACACTTGTAATGCATGTTTGTTTAACCTTTGTTTAACACTTGAACTCATTCACTTGTTGTAATACATATCTATTAATGAAAATGTGTTGTATATGATGTTAACGATGTCTTGCCTATGTTGGTTACCTCCCTAGACATCAGACAAACCTTTTACATAAAACTTTCTATAACAATTGTTGCACTCACACGAAATCATCCAATGAGTGTTGTATGTGTTATCTTCCCTTATGTGTTGTGACTGTCGCATCCGTGTGGATTGTTCTTCTGGAAGTTGTGCACATATTGTTGTGTTGTGTGTTCCTAAAAGAGTTGGGGCTTCCTCCCAACCGACTTGGGAATCACTCCCACCATATCCCTCTATAGTGAAAGAACCATTGACACAAGTAACACTAGAAATCATCAGGCATGCGAACCTCACTTCTCGAAGACAAAGAAAACCACTCTCCTGTGTAGACAAACAAGAGTTGAGGCAAATATCTAAGATAATGGAAATTGGGCCATCATACCATATGGCACACCCACACCAAACGGTGTGAGGTCTAGTTGGGACTTCATACAGGGGTGTGTTGTAACATTATATAGTTCTGATAAGTTATCATATTAGTCAGATAATTTTGAAAAAAATTCTTAAGATATGATATGGATGCAAAAGAATAAAAAGTTAAAATGTTACGAAATTTTGATGCTTGATAGGCATCCATATCAATAAAATGTTAGGATTTAGTTGCCCTAAATAAAGAAGGCAAAGGAAAATAAATTGTTAGCGAAGAAAAAGAAAAGGAAAGCTTCATTTTATGTTTTTAAGAATGCACAGGTTGCTATTCTAAATGCGTCATAATCAAAAATCCATTTTGTTTTCATGTGTAGAAGAAATTCCAAGAAACAAAAAAAAAAAACAAAAAACCATAACCTAAGTATTAATCCCATGTTGCCCCTCAGCCAATCCATGCCCTTCATATCATTTCCCTAAAGTTCATAACCCCCTTATTTTCCATATTTCTCGACATCACATTAATGCTGATTCCAGACCCCCCATCCATCTCGTCACATCATGTTAATCCTCCAACATTTCACTTTTCATCTCCACCTATTGCTTCTCATCCGACGGTCCTCATGCCATTTCAAACCCCCTTCGCCATCCAAGCTTTACCGCCAAGGGGGCTCCGAAATGGGCAGTATAGCAAACCACGGCTGCCCCTACGTGGTAGCTCCATAGCATTTTAGACCCCCCATGAGAAAAACAACAAACCACTCACCACCACCCCCCCCCCCCCGAAAAGTTGAATTCCTCATTCCCGATACCGCTTTCCTGACCGTTATGCATCTACCATTCCTTTGATGCCACCTCATCTGTTTGTTAACCCCATCAAATCATATACATTCCCTCCATAATCAATCTATTAAGCATTTAATTTTCTTAGATGTTAACTTAACAGACCCGCACCATCAACAAAAAACCAGAACTCCTATATAAAACTTCTTCTTGTCTATTTATAGGTTACAGAATTCTTTTTTTATCACAGCCATTGCTTTGATTGTAGGTTGCTCGCCAGATCCCAACACTGTCAACTTTCAGCGACACTACCTGCCTCATCATTGTCAAATTATCCCTTCTGTTCCTAGCCCTAGAAATTTCTATCTATCTGTGAATTGTCTCCTTTCCCAATCAAGTTTTCACTATTAGCCTTAGTCATCTTGCCTCCCATGGACAAAGGACCAGAGGAAATTGTTAATCCTTTGATCTATCATCTATCCTCCTGTAGATCTTTAGCATATCCCTATGGCTTATAGAAACTATAAGATCCATGAAACACTCTGTGAGCTTTCCATGAAAAGTGCTATCTAGCTATGGGAGTCAAACCTACCTCATTACTTCTTTCCTCGTACCCACAACACTCTTGATTTCATTAGAAAATCCCATGCCTCATATTCGCCAAGTCAAAGGGCCATAGTCAATGCCAATGGACACATTTTGTTCACCATAACCCCTCGGTCTATTGATCAAATGATGCAAGCCCCCATAGTCAACAATGCTACCCCATTTTCCTATGAAGCTCTGGTTGAAATATACCAGAAATTAGACTTTGCTAAGAGAGCCCAAAATCTTGAACTACTCTTAACACAAGATGTTGCATTACCAAAGAAAAATCCTCCTTATCCCTCATCCATATTCCCTAAGAGAGCCAAGCAGATAATCACTACCATTTCCTACCTCCTTGGCTACTATTCTAACCAAATGGTAGATGAGCCCATTATAGGATTTTTATCCATCTTTTTTAATGATGTTAAGCCCTCAATTGTGTTCAATTTTAGCCATTTCCTTGTAAGGTCTATTCATCAATAACTGGTTAAGTTTCCTACAGAGGAGGTATTCAAATGTGCCTCTGTCTTAGTCTACATGTTCCTATATTTTCAAGGGGACAACATGAACTTGTCATTGAAAAATCTGGATGAGAAAGGAAACCAGCAGTCGGTCATTTTTTGGACCACTATGGTTATGAAAGAGTAGAAAGAATCTACTTACAAATAGTTTATGAGATGTTTTTCCATCCATCCATAAGCCACCTAAACAGCAGAACCGAACCAAGGATTAGTGAAGAAATCAAAAAGGTCTTGCAGTTGTCAGAATAGGTACAAACAAGAGACTGGTACTTATATGAAAATTACAAAGAGATAAGTATTTTTGGATGTGAGTTGTCACCATATGAGCTACCAAAATTCATCCCAATGGGGATTTTTTCCTTGGAATACATGAGGCAAATGATCAACATGGATGAATTCTATTTTGTTGTTGCCCAAAAAAAGTCTCAGTTCAAGATAAAAACATAGGTTGGTCCATTAATTTGCAACAGCAGGGCATTAGGTCAAGAGGCTGACAAACTACTCAAAGAAATGTAGTTTAATCTTAGTTTTACCTAGTCCTATGATCCATTAGGGATAATTTCTAGCTTAAGGGCAGAAACCAAGTCTACTTCTTATTTTCACACTCCTAGTCCAGAGATAGAAAAATATAATAATAGACCAGAGTGGGTTGAAAACACATTACAGGAGGCAAAAGAACAATAGGTCTCCTCATCAATAGTGCAGACTCCTACAATGCAAGAAAAGACAACCAAGAGGAGTAGGGAGGAAGAGTCTCCTTTTGGGACTAATATTTTAATGAGGGATTTAAAATCATGTACAGAAAGAAGGCTAAGATTAGCTCCAGACTAAGTCTTAGCAAAGATTATGAATAGAAAATTCTCATCACCACTGATGAGCCTCTTGTATCTTCATTAGTAGGTGATCAATATACATAGTATCCTACCACTTCCATGACATCACAAAAGCATAAACAGATTCTACACATAGGTAAATCTACTTCAAGCAAGCCAGATAAGAGCATCATGGATGTCTTCAAGGAAATAAAGGTCAGAAATGAAGCCTTGAAGATAAACACATACAACTAATTTTGGAAACAAACCTCTGGTGGCCAAAGAAGGCTACTCTCAACTGTAGACTCAGAGAATGGGAAAATGCAGATGACATTCCTTAGGCACAAGTTCCTCAGCCCAAAGGAGCATCAGATTATAAGACGACATATTTTGAGTTTGATATCAAGGACATACATCCCATTAACCAAATGGAGATGCATAAACGGATTGGATAAATGATCTTCTCTATTGTAACTAGCACAACTATGATCTTGTCCAAGTTGTAGGTAACACTAGCAAATGTCCAATCACAACTAAAGATGGAGAAAGTTTCAACTCTTGCCAAATATACCAACATTAAAACCTTGGAAGATTTGGTAATTAAACTTGGTTATGATCCTGCAAACATCAATGTTACAGAAGAGCTACTCAAAAATAATAATTTGGATATAGCAGCACTAAGGAAATAGTTGAAACTTCCAGCTACTGAAGATCTTCTAGCAAAGGATATTGTAGAAACAGAAACTTAAAAGGAAGACATGATGAAACTCATCATAGAAAAGACAGCTCAGCTGAAATAGATGGAGACAAAGATGGATAAATTAATTAAGGAAAAGGAGAAGGCCGCTAAATAGACTACTCCTTAGAAGCACTTCCTATCACAATCATTCCAACTGCAATATCAACTACCACCAGTACAAGACAGGTTGAAGACCAGTGAGCTAGTGTAGTTCAAAATATATCCCTGCGGACTGAAGAGATTAAGAAACTGCAAGATCAAGTAAAACTACTAGAGGATCATCAAAAGAAGTGTGACATTTTTCATGCAGCATAGCCTTAGAGAGCTCAGAATCAAGTTGAGGCATGGCAGAAGTCATCCACTGAGTCTTCCATTGGCTACACTCTTGGTAGTGTCAAAGAAATTATCTGGAACAACATCATAGAGGAGATTGATGAAATTTGACCATGTATTTAAATCATTTTTTAGCAAAATGACTTAATGGAAAAGGCAAACTCGAGAATTGCCAATATAAATGCTCAACAAGGAGAGATGCTTTCTGCAGCCAACAATGTAAAAAGGTTTCTCAATTCTAAGAACATGTATGAACTGGATGATCTAGGAGTAGATGACAGGACTGAAACTACTTTAGAGGTAAAGAAAGTCCTGACTAAAAGGAACCTGGTAGTACAGTTAACTAAGAAGTGTCATACTCTGGAAATTGCAGTTAACAGATATTTCACAAGAATTGATGCCTTAAACAAGAAGGGTATGCCTTCACTATTTGTCATCAATGATAAGCTAATGACTAGGGAAGATTACTTGAAGAAGATACAAGACATTGCCAAGGACACAACTGAGTCCTCCAACATCAAAGTTTCCATGACAAGCAGGGCATTCTATGAGGCCATCAGTAACATATCATTTATTCAGAATGAGATAAAAACATATTTTCACTATAAAACCAACTTTTGCCAACTATACAAGGTAGATGAGATCTACCGTAGAGTAACTAAAATATCCATTCAAAATGAAGAACGATGGGAAAATCCATGCGAATATCAGGATTATAAGACAGATCAGCTTGGCCAGCACAGCGCCAGAATAGTGGCCACTTAGCAACAGCTTTCCATCAAAACAGGGCCAGATGTTAATATTCATTCTTTTGTATTTTGTATTTTTGTTTAAATCCTTCATTCTGTCAAAGTATCTAGTTACTAGACAGATTTGTACTAAGCTCAGATTCTAATGTGATTTTTCTGAAAATATTTCTAAAAACTAAGATTATGGATCACAGAAGCTTGAATTCAATCATGAATAAAAGATTCTGGATTTACTTCATATGGCTTGTCTCTTTGTGAGTAATTTTTTTATGTTTTTCATTATGTATTCTTCATATAATTTATTTCATTTAAAGTCATCTGATTGAAAATTTAACTAAATTTTTGTTTCATTTTGAATCTACTATGAAGTTGTAGTTTAATTAGGAGTTTAATTTACAAGACTGTCTGTTCTTGTAAATTCCTCTTTGGATTTAAATTGCACAAGATTTCTGAAATGACTTGATTATATTTTGTTAATTAGGAAAAAACAGTTTTCTCAATTTCTTCTTGTAAATGGTGAAATACTCTATCTGAGTATTAAATCATTTATATTTCTCTATATTCTTCTTATCCATCACATCTAAAATCAAAATAACCATATGTATTTAAAGAACAACATTTTTGGATCAGTAACCGGAGAACCCACAGTATAAACATCTTTTTGCCAACGTTTCAAATCCCAACTGGGATCCATCATCAGGACTTTAAGAATGATGATACAAGATGAGCTGCTATAAGGAAATAAATACTATTAAGGTTAAATTTTGGAACAACACAATGTCGGCTTGAAATTTATTTATTAATTCTTATTATTAATTTTATTTTATTAATTTAAATTTATATTAATATATATTAATTTTCATTAAATTAATTAATTTTCCTTAATTATTTTATTTTATTAATCTTATTCACTAATATTATTAATTTAATAAGAATAAATAAATTGTTAAATTAATTTGATTCCATTTATTAAATAAAATTATTAATTTAATTAATTTAATTAAAATAATATTATTAGTTAATTAATTTAATTTAATAATACAGTTTATTGATTTAATTTTATAAATTTAATATGTTAATTTTTAATTTTGATTATTAACATTATAATAAGATTTTATTATATTAAATCTATGCTGTAAATTAATTATTTAATTATGAATAATTAAAATTAATTATTATTATTAATTAAGGGGATAATTAATAATAATAATAACAACATTTTTTTTTTTTATTAAAGATCTTTCTAAGTTTAAAGCACCTGTTAAAAAGCAGTTCATTAGTCCTCCAACCATTAAAATCAAACAAAATATTTTAGAATCTTTGGCACAGCCAATTGACCTTAGGTTATCTCAAAGGACAACATCATATTGGCACCATTGCCAGGGAGAAAAGTATTGAAAGTTAAATTTTCCCTGGGGCAATGATTTTCGCTTCCCTTTAAGCTAAATAAAGGGTAAGGTCATAGGTCAAAATATTTCAGCTAGCGATTCCACTAGTCCAAGATGGTTCCCTATAAGCATACAAGATCATGTTTTGACTCTGAAATTGTTAACCCTATGTTAGACCCAGAAAGACTCATTATGGGAGCCTCTTCAAGGGGAATACGTAGAACACCTTCTTCTTCTTCAGCTTTACACCCTGAAGACATTCCATCTGTAGATCCATTCTCATGTATACCAACTCACCCTAATTGGACTGAACTACCTCCTAGGGTGTCTGATCTTATCCCTAGAGGAGTATACCTTTCATCAGCATTTGTAATACAATCACTTGAAAGATATCAAGTCCCATCCATTCCTATCAAATCACCTTCGTCTAAGGAAGAATTGGATTTACATTTACCTAAATTCAAACCTCAATATTTCATTAATCCAACACCTTATTCTATTCCACCTCAAGATTTCATTAATCCAACTCCTAATTCTTTTCCATCATCCTCAACTAATTTTGAAGAGACATTTTCTGTCTACTCAAACCCTTTATTTGAAAATAAGGAAGACTTCCCACCAGGAGTTCAAAAATTGGTTATTAAAACCATTTTCAAACCCTTAAAGAGGTCTCCTCCCTCTCCTCCACACATTAATACACCTATTAACTCATCTTCATCCTCTTCCTCTTCCTCATCAGCATCCACTCATACACCCCATACTCCGCCTATTGTCATGGCTTTTTGACCCATTGTTCAAGCTAGGTATGCTACCCTAGTTCTCCCTGCAAACTTGGGAAATTTTCCTAATGGGTACTTCAAGAATTTGACAAGATTTAATGGAGAAATAGGACCCTCAGTAGAAGATCATGTGTAATCCTTCCTAGACTTTGCTGACAATATGAACATTGAAGAGGAAAATGTTTATATAAGATTATTTGTACAATCCCTAAAAGGAAATGTCAGGATCTGGTTTAGGCCACTCAGAGCTGACTCTATCAAAACTTGGAATGAACTAATAACCATCTTCAAAGATCAATGGGGGGTAAAGAAAGATATTGTTTACTTCCTTACTGAATTTGAGGAATTAAAGAGAAACCTAGGAGAACCAGTTGCTGAATTCATTAAAAGATTCAGCAAGCTCTATCATAAAATGTCTGTTGACTGTAAACGACCAGTAGCAGCTGCAAAGGTCATATTCTCTAAAGCATTTGATGATGACTTTGTGGTCATGCTGAGGGAAAGAGTTTATAATACCTTAGAAGACATGCAGACAAATTCTATAGAGGTAGAGGCCAGTAGGTCAGCTTCTGGTAGACTTAAGGCTAAAGCAGAAAAAGTAGAAAGAAAACTAAAAGCTAAGATAGATGATTCATCCTCCTCCAAATCTAAATTAGAAGATCAGAAAATTGATGAAATTACATCTTTGCTTAGGAAATTTCTGGCAGAATTTCAAAAATTGAAACTCAGCCTAGAGCTCCTCAACAAACTGTTGTTAGACCTCAAGCTCAAACTCAATTCAGAAGACCTCTTCAAATGCAAATTCTTTAGAGACCAAGTTCTGAACAAAACATTCAGCCGCCCTTTTGTATTGATGATCAACAGTCACAAGATACAAGCCCTTTAATTACTGAAGATATCAATAATACTGATTCTTCAACAATACAAATGGCCATAGTTTGTTCATCTTCATCTCAGTCTCTGGAGCTAGAAGTAGGATATACTCAAATTTCCAGATACCAAGCATTCTTTGAATTTTTAATTGCATAATTGAATAAGAGGTATAATCTAATACCTAGATCAGGTCCTCATAGACCAAAAAAATCCACCACCATAATCAAACCTATAGTGAAAACCATTCAAACACAAACTCCAAACCCTCAGACTATAGAGTCATCCACTGCAACTCTTCCATTTGATAAGACTATTTTGAATAATTTTAATATTGAAAAAGAATTGGAAAGGGTCAAGATTCATATACCTTTAGCTGAACTTTCCAAAAATCCTAGTTACAAAAACCAAGTGTCTAAATGGATACAGTATTCTAGTGTAGATGCTGAGGGAGATGTTATTAGTCTGCAGGATGAAAAACCCTCGATTGTATTTGACCATAGTTCGGATATGATGGATGAAATTGTTCCACCATTTTATGTAACATTAAAAGCTCATAATTTTCTTTTGTATAGTTGTATGCTCGATTTTGGAGCCTCTCATAACTTTATGCCAAAGGTAATAATGGACCAGCTTCATTTACAAGTCACCCGTAACTATCATGACCTTTAGTCCTTTTACTCAAAGAAAGTACCATGCCTAGGATTGATAAAAGACCTAGTTGTGACCTTAGCTCAAATACTAGTCAAAAGTATATTTCTTGACATAGTTGTCACTAATATTCCTACCAAGTTTGGCATGCTTCTATCTAGATCATGTTGTGCTAAACTAGGAGGATCACTTCAGATGGACATGTGTTTTGCTACTATCCCAGTCTATGGAGGTGAGCACTTAAGGTTATATAGGGAAGTCCATTTCCTTCGTACCATTTGTAGGTCCAACCAAGAAAAGAATCACCCTATCTATGCAATAGACCAGGATTTTGGTTTTTTTTCACTTGTCTTCACAAAATGCATCAAACACTTAACTTGCCATTGAAAATATTGTTTCCTAGCCTAAAATTGTAGAATCAGACATCTAGAAACTTTATTTTGATGACTCTTTCTCAAAGGAGGGAGTAGGAGCAGGAGCAAGAATTGTGCTTATATCACCAAATAAAGAAAACATAACTCAATCATGTAAACTTGAATTTGAAGTCACTAATAATGTGGCTGAGTATGAGGCTTTTCTTCTTGGTCTTGAGTTAGCTAGGAGTCTAAAAGTCCAAAACTTGAGTGTCTTTTTTGACTCTGAGATTATAGTAAACCAAGTTAGAAATTTATGTCAAACTAAACACCAAGGCTTAGATCCTACATAAACAAAGCTTGGGACACAATTGAGAATTTATTTCAAGGTTTTAACATAACTATTATTCCCAGAGATGAAAACATGCATGATGATTCACTAGTTGTCTCAACAAGTTCCTTTAAAATACCTGATCCGGTATTGTTAGAATATCAAATCCAAGTTAAGTATCGGCCATCAATTCCTGATAACCTTAAACATTGGCAGATTTTTGAAGATAATGAAAAATTAAAATCTTTTCTTCAAGTCATTGATGAATTTTCGAATATGCAAATTGAAGAATATCAACAAGTTATCTAAGAATTAGATCAACAGAGTCCAGAACATCATTCAATCTTAAAATTCTTGATCATGATATCATATAATTATCTAATAATTTTATCCCTAAAGGATTAGCCCCATTGGAAAAACTATTTGATAAAAATGATGTTCCTAAAAACCCTTTGTTTCACTCAGCAGAAGAGGAAATCGAAGAATGTAATATTGGGACTTTGGATGACGTGAGAAATGTTAAATTGTCTTCAACTTTACCTTCAGATGTTAAAATCAAATACCTAAATCTTTTTAAGAACTATAAATATGTTTTTTCCTTGCCTTATAATGAATTGAAAACTTATGACACATCTTTTATTGAGCATAAGATTCCTTTAAAACCAAAATCAAAACCCTTTCAACAAAAGTTAAGAAGAATTAATCAAATACTATTGCCCAACATTGAAAAGGAACTTAAAAATCTGCTTGATGCCCACATCATAGTGCCTTTAAGCTATTCTAATTTGGTAGCCAACTTAGTTCCTGTTAGGAAGAAGAGCAATGAAATTAGGCTATGTGTAGATTTTCGAAACCTGAACAAATCATCCTTAAAAGATAACTATACATTGCCTAAAATGGACCATCTACTTCAAAAAGTTTCAGGTGCTAATAGGATCTCTATTTTAGATGGATTTTATGGTTATAATTAGATCATGGTAAATGAAGCTAATCAATATAAAACTACTTTCACCACACCATGGGGTACATTTATGTATGCCAAAATTCCATTCAGGTTAACCAATGCAAGAGCCACTTTCCAAAGAGCCATGAACCTTGCATTTGTAGGTAAAACATCTGAAATTACTATCATTTATTTAGACAACTTAACTGTTTTCCCTAATTCTGATGAAAGTCATTTAAAACACTTGAGCAAGGTTTTTGAAAGGTGCAGGAAATTTGGCATATCAATCAATCTGAAGAAATCCTTGTTTGTTGTGAAGCAAGGAAAATTACTAGGGCATATTATCTCCAAGAAGGGAGTTATAATTGACCCAAAGAGAGTTTCATCTATTCAGACCCTATCTATACCAAGGAATAAAAAGGAGATTCAAACCTTCCTTGGAAATATCAATTTTTTTAGAAGGTTTATCCCAAATTATGTTGAAGCAGTTAAAAATATAACAGGCATGCTTAAGAAAAATAACGAAGTGAAATAGACAGTCCCTGCTAGGTATGCTTTTGACCAGATCAAAAGGGCTATATCTGAAGTCCCTACATTAGCTAGCCCTGACTATTCTTCAACCTTCATCATATTTTCTTTTGCATCCAAAACAACCTTAGTTGTTGTACTTTTACAAAAGAATACAAATTGTGATGACCAACCCATCGCCTTATTCTCAAAAGTAATGAGAGATGTTCAACTTGGGTATGATATTATTGAAAAACAAGCTTATGCCTTAAATCAAGCCCTCAAAGCCTTTAGAACTTATTTCCTACATTAACACATCACAGCTAATGTCCCTAATCATGTTGTTAAAATTGTCTTGACTCAACCTAATACTGATGGGAGAAGAGGGAGATTGATTGCTAAAATCCTTGAATTTGACCTTGAAATAAAAACCAGAAAGCTAGTAAAATGCCAAGGCCTAGCCAAATTGTTAACTGAATCCAACTGCAAAGTTTTGGGGATAAATCTGGTTTTTGAAATGTCATCGGGGGAGAATCCACAAGAACCTTCCTTAACAACAAAGGAGAATCCACAAGAACCTCTTCCTTCAGATCAAGCCATTCTTGTTTATATAGATCACAAATATCTACTTTTTGAATGGTATTTTGATATTTTACAGTTTCTTAGAACTTTTCAATGTCCAGCTGAGCTAAATTTGAAACAGTGCAAAGCCCTCAAGCTTAAAGCAATGAAATACTGCATTATTAATGCTAATTTTTAAAGGAAAGACCCTCTTCATATACTTCTTATGTGCTTAACTGAAAATGAAACAAAAGGTATTATAGATCAGCTCCATGCAGGGTTTTGTGGTGGACATTATGCCTGGAGAGCAACAACTTACGAAATTCTGAAAGCAGGTTTCTATTGGCACACACTTTTTAAAGAAGTTGGGGAAAGAGTAAGAAGTTGCAAACAATGTCAATTGTTTGCAGGAAAACAAAAACTGTCAGCACTTCCCTCAGTTCCAGTATCAGTTGATGCTCCTTTTCTTCAATGGGAATTACAATTTATAGGGGAAATTCATCCACAATTAAGCAATCAACATAGATGGATTTTAACTACCATAGACTATTTTACCAAGTGGGTAGAAGCCATACCGGTGAAGAATGCCATTGATACTGTCGTAATTAAACTTATTGAAGAAAACATCCTGTCAATATTTGGATGTCCTCAACAAATTGTTACAAATAATGCAACAGCTTTCAGTAGTGTTAAAATGATTCAATTTTGTCAAAAGTATTTAGTCCTTTTACATCATTCTACATCATACTATCCACATGGTAATGGGCTAGCAAAGTCTTCCAACAAGAGCTTAGTTAAGGTCATTAAGAAGACTCTTGAAGACCATAAAAAGAGTTTGCACACCATCTTATTCATGCCATTTGGGAAAATAGGGTTTCTCCTAAAATATCAACAGGCAAGTCTCCTTTCCAATTAGTTTATGGAAAGGAAGCATATTTTCCTACTCATTTAGCTTTACATGTTATGAGGTTACTCCAAGAATATTATGAAGATAAAGATGATTTATCAAGAAGGATTAATCAAATAATTGAGTTGACTGAAGACAGGGATGAAATTCAATACAAACTAAGGAAATACCAGAACAAGATGAAAGACACTTTTGACAGAAAGGCTAGAGAGAGAAATTTCAAGAAAGGTGATCTAGTGCTCAAGTTGGATACAAGGAGAGAAGACAAAGGCAAGCATACAAAATTTGAAAACCTATGGTTTGGTCCATTCAATATTACATAAGTAAAAGGGAACAATACATTTATTCTACAAAATCTGGAAGGAGATTATTCCTCATTGCCAGTCAATGGGAGATACCTGAAACACTACATTCAGTATTGATTCTTCATTCATTACATCCATCATCTGTAAATATTCAGAGATTTTATTTATTTTTGCAAATTGCAAGTGAGTATCTGTTTCAGCAAAGACTCCATAGGCCGAGGAGAAGCCACATGGATCTACTTGTTCTCTGCATCCCACAAGGGGAAGCAGCCCCCAACTGGAGCGGATGTTGTAACATTATCTAGTTTTGATAAGTTAGAATATTTGGCAAATAATTTTGAAAAAAATCTTTAGATAGGATATGGATGCAAAAGAATAAAAAGTTAAAATGTTAGGAAAATTTGATGTTTTATAGGCATCCATATCAATAAAATGTTAGGATTTAGCTGCCCTAAATAAAGAAGGCAAAGGAAAATAAAATGTTAGGGAAGCAAAGGAAAAGGAAAGCTTCATTTTATGTTTTTGAAAACGCATAGGCTACTAGTCTAAATGCGCCATAATCAAACATCCATTGTGTTTTCATGTGCAAAAGAAATTCAAGGAAGAGAGAAGGTTACTCTAAGGTTTATATGCTTACTTTGGATATTAACACTATCCCAAGTTTTTAAAAAACCATAGCCTAAGTATTAATCCCATGTCACCCCTCCACCAATCCATTCCCTTCATATAATTTCCCTAAAGTTCATACCCCCCTTATTTTCCATATTTCCCGACATCACATTAATGTTGATTCTGACCCCACCAATCCATCCCATCACATCATGTTAATCCTCCGCCATTTCACTTTTCATCTCTTCCTATCGCTTCTCATCCGTTGGCCCTCATGCCATTTTGGCCCCCCTTCGCCATCTAAGCTTTAGCGCCGGGGGGGTCCAAAATGGGCAGTATACCAAACCACGCCCACCCCTACGTGGTAGCTCCATAGTGTTTCGGAACCACAAAATGCTCACCCCCCCTGAAAAGTTGAATTCCTCATTCTGGATATTTCTTACCTGGCCATTGTGCATCTACCATTCCTTTACCACCACCTCATCTGTCTGTTAACCCCATCAAGTCATATCAATTCCCTCCATAATCAATTTGTTAAGCATTTAATATGATTTCAACAGACCCGCACCATCAACAGAAAACCAGAACTCCTATATAACCCTTCTTCTTGCCTGCTTACATGTTATAAAATTATTGTTTTATCACTTCCATTGCTTTGGTTGCAAGTTGCTCACCAGATCCCAACATTGTCAACTATCAGCGAAACTACCTGCTTGAGCATTGTAAAATTATTCCTTTTGTTCCTAGCCATAAAACTTTCTATCTATTCATGAATTGTCTACTTTCCCAATCAAGTTTTCACTATCAAACTTAGCCATCATGCCTCCCAAGTACAAAGGACCAAAGGAAAGTGTTAATCCTCTAATCTATCCTCCTGTATATCTTCATCATATCCCTATGGATGATAGAGACTACAAGATCCATGAAACACTCTATGAGCTCGACCTCTTCGAGATGTACTACTAGCTCGAAGATAAATATATTGATAAATTAGATGATATCCACTTGTGGGAGAAAAACCTACCTCATTACATCTTTCCTCGTGCCCACAACACTCCTGATTTCATTAGAAAATCCCATGCCTCATATCTGCCAAGTCAAAGGGCCATAGTCAATCACAATGGACACATTCTATTCACCGTAACCCCTCGAGCTATTGATCAAATGATGCAAGCCCCCATAGTCAACAATGCTACCCCATTTTCCTATGAAGCTCTAGTTGAAATATACCAGAAATTAGACTTTGCTAAGAGAGCCCAAACCCTTGAATTATTCTTAACACAGGATGTTGCATTACCAAAGAAAAATCCTCCTTATCCCTCATCCATATTCCCTGAGAGAGCCAAGTAGATAATCATTGTCATTTCCTACCTCCTTGGCTACTATTTTGACCAAATGGTAGATGAATCCATTATAGGATTTTTATCCATCTTTTCTAATGATGCTAAACCCTCAATTGTGTTCAATTTCAGCCATTTCCTTGCAGATTCTATTCATCAACAGCTGTTCAAGTTTCCTACAGAGGAGGTATTCAAATATACCTCTGTCTTAGTCTACATGTTCCTATATTTTCAAGGGGACAACATGAACTTGTCATTGAAAAAGCTGGATGAGAAAGGAAACTAGTAGTCGGTCATTTTCTGGACCACTCTGGTTATTGTTAGCCTTGTTGGCAAATGGCCCAAAAATAGATCCAAATATGCTCTTTAAAGTCTCCATAAGCCAGCAAAATCATGCCAATGGATCCAAATATGCTCTTGAAGTCTTCAAAATCTTCTTAAGGATCATTCAAAGATCAAAACCGTCACATGCCAAGAGCCCTTGGAAGGGCGGAAAAGCACTATCGAGAGGCAAAAACCAAAGAAAACCATGAAAAACCAAGTATCGGAGGCTTAAACAGTATAAAGCACAGCAATTGTTCAATCTGGCCAATCAATGGTCCAGATCTGATCAGTGGGTCACAATCGGCGGATTTGATCGGAAGTCACAATCGCCACAAGACACCCTCGATCAGCGGTCTCCAATGAT
This sequence comes from Pinus taeda, assembly GCA_000404065.3. Taxonomy (NCBI): domain Eukaryota; kingdom Viridiplantae; phylum Streptophyta; class Pinopsida; order Pinales; family Pinaceae; genus Pinus; species Pinus taeda. The sequence goes on along the minus strand of APFE030433666.1, from coordinate 131,884 downwards.
CGGATTGGCGGGTCGCAATTGGTAGAGGAAACCGGCGGGTATCGGCACAGAAAGAATGGAACTTGCAATTGCGATCGGCGATGCAATGTGGACCATAGATCAAGTGCATACATCAATGGCCCACATCACATCACAAGATCGCTATCAATGCTAACCATGGGGCGGGGCCTATGCACAAGTAAACGTGCAACCCGACGAACTGGACCTGCCGATATTATAAGTAATATTTCATAATATTTCAAGTCCGCGGGAAAGCCATTTTCAATGCATTTTTCATGTATTTTTTTATTTAATGAAATACAAAGGGAGCCTTGGGCAGCACCGATGCGATAAGACCTATACCTAAAAGGGTTCGGGAATGAAAATGTATAATTTTTCAGGTCCACCAAAGCTGATTTTTCATGGTTTTTAGTGTTTTTTAACACATTCCAAAAATACAAAGGGAAGATAGGGACAGGCCATCTGCGACATGTGATAGCGACCCTAAGGGCAGACTCGATAGATGAATAAACCATATTTGAGGACTTTTGAAGTCTGAAAGAAACAGAAATGGGCGGGATTTTATAGTATTGTAGTGTTTTCAATATAAAACTGAAAACAATCATTGTTAAGCATTTGAAAGGATTCCAAAAGGCACATAGACCCATTCCACCACCTAATAGAGGTCGGGAAATAGAGATCGTGAGATAGAAGGCTGAAAGGGGAAAGGCAACAACATAGCTCATCCGAAACCAACAAACGATCATGGGGCATCTTTGGCATGAGAGAGCTCCCTGCCAGTGCAGCCAAAATATCATAATGCGGTTATTCTTCTATCAGAAGAAGAAACCTCCGAGCCATGCTTGCCTAGTCAAGGCATCAAATAGTTAACAAGATAGAAAGGGTAGATTAAGGCACTCTGAGCCTTTGAGAGCTCAGGAGCATTGTAAAAGGCCTATAAATGGCTGAAAGTTAAATGTAACAAGGGTTAAACTTCTAGAGACTCTAGAGACTTTGCTACTTAATTGTCTCATCTTCATTCTACCAAATATAAGCTTCTTTTGTTATTACATGTTTAATATCCATTTCTCTTTTGTTCTAAGCTTGTACTTGGATAGTCTATTCATTATTTCTTCTGTGTCTAATGCCAGATTACTATCATCTTATCTCTGTGTTGATAAATTGGATTTGCAATTGAATAGGTTGTTCATGTTTCTTTTGTGTCTAATGCCAGATAACTATCATCTTATCTCTGCATTGATAAATTAGATTTGTAAGCTTCTTTTACTTCCTGTAGCTAGCCATTCATATGTTTTTATATATGCATTTGCTGGTACAGTCGGTATTCTCCATCTATCCATTGAATCTAAAAACTATTGAACATTAGTGGTCTAAAGCCTTAGAAATCTGAGGGTGTTCATGCATGTCTTGAGTAAAAATAGAGTTGAAACGGTTATCTAGCTTGATCCAAACCATCATTCATTCCAATAACTCAGAGAACAATATTGAAGATTATATGTTACCAGGCATCTCCGAGTTGCAACCTAGGAGATTTTCCTGGAGTGATAACATAATTGGCGCTGTTGCCGAGGAGAGGAAATTGAAGCTCAGCTTCCCTAGGAGACAACACAGATCTTGCTTTGATGATAGACAAAGTCTAGGAACTTTTTTGGTTGTAATCATCTATCTGGCGACTCTACTGGAGGCTGAACCTCTTGGTGACTCCACTTCATAGCTCTGGCTCAGTTTGTGAGGCACATTCGGAGAAATCCTCAAAAGCCACAAGCTGACCCAATACCTGACCCTGAATAAATCATGAAATAAAGAAAGGTATTGCAGAAAGGGGCATCAGGTTCAGGTAAATCTAAACAATATTCTATATCTCTTCAAGAAAATCCTGCAATAGAACGAATACATTTTGAGAGTATAGCATCTAATACTAGCAATGAAGAAAAACTCTCAAAGATTTATAAAGCTCCTTATTCCTTAGGTTCTCCTTTTATTGTAAGCTCAAAGGAAACCTCACCTCCTATCCATCAAACTCCGTTAGTCTTATCAATCACTCCTCAACCCTCTATCATTCAGATTTCCAGTACTCTTTTAGCCACCATAGCTACGACAGGTCCACAAGCACCCACCAAAATGGAAAGAATCATAGCTGCTAGGAATGGACCTCTAGTACTGCCCACTCCTTTGAATGCCATGCCTACTGGAGAATATCATAAGTATATGCCTAAGTTCATTGGGACTAAAGGTGTTACAACTAAAGAACATCTTGAATCATTCTATAGCTATGATCATAACCTGGACATTAGTGAAGATGATGTCTGGATGAGAGTCTTTGTCCAAAGCCTAGATGGAGAGGCTAGAAAATGGTTCAGAAAACTAACCCAAAGATCTATAGTAGATATTGAGGCTTTAAATGATGCATTCCTAAAGCATTGGGGGGATAAGAAGGATCTACTCTACTAACACACCGAGTTTGGCAACTTAAAGAGGGAAAATGGTGAGTTGGTGTCTGATTTTAATAAGAGGTTTAACCGCATGTACAGCAAGATACCAACTGAAGTAAAACCCACCACTACCTCTGCTAGACTCATCTATGCCAGTGCTTTTGATTCTCACTTCTACCTACTATTGAGGGAGAGGCAATGTGATACTTTGGCTGATATGTAGGATGCAGCCTTGGAATTAGAATCAAACATCATGGCTGCAGAGAAGCTCAAGGGAAATATTGATAGAAGAAGACGGAGGGGTGAGTCTTCATCATCTTCAGATCCCAAGATCGATAAAATGGCCAAGATGATAGAGTCATTAGCCTTTGAAATATCCAAATTAAAGGTTGAGCAACACTTTGGGAAGGGAAGGGTTCCAAATACCTTTGCTCCTAGAAATTCAAATCCGTATAGAAGAGAAAATGCGTAGTTGTAGATTTTGCAAAGAAGCAAAGATGCTAATGAAGTCTAAAGGGTGAAGACCCCTTTTCAAAATACAGTCTTGGAAGAAGAGCAATTTGAAGAAGATGATGAGATACATTCTATGGAAGACAAAGGTAGTGCCCCTTTTTATACCTTAGCTGCCTATGAAAAGTCATTACTCAATGACCAGATCAGCCAAGAGTGGGACGATGAAGTTGTTCTACAAACTGAAGATCAACACAGATATAATCTGAGGTCAAAGATGAATAATGCCAAGGAAACTCTTTTTCAAAGAGTTGTTGTCCCTATAGTACAGCAAGCTAATGAGCAGAAGCAACCAACAGTTGATCCTATCATCCTCAAAGCTCTAGATCACGAGGTAAGAGGCCTTGACAAGTCTCCTTCTCCTTTCAATTTTCAATCAGAAATTCAGAAGCTAAGAATACCTATGCCTCTGATTGAACTAGTAAAGAATGTGTCCTCTAAAAGATCCATCCTTGAAGCCCTTGAGCCTAAAGCCATCCGGGCCTCCACTGACTATGTAAATCTACAAGATGACAAACCAACTGTTATTCTCAGCCCAACAATTGAAAATTGTGAAGAGAGCTCCCCATCATTCTATATCTCTCTAACTATTCATGATAAAATCCTTCAAAACTACCTTCTGGACATTGGAGCCAGCCATTATCTAATGCCCAAGGTTGTCGTGGATAAGTTGGGTCTTGACATTACCAAGCCTTATCATGACCTGTTTTCTAACTCTAGGAAAGTGAAGTGTTTGGGATTAATCAAGGATCTAGCCATCACCTTGTCCCAGCTGCCCATGAAGAGAATGATGATGGATATTGTGGTAGCAGATGTACCCCCCAAGTTTGGCATGTTACTTTCTAGAGGTTGGATCAAGAGATTAGGTGGATCATTACAAAATGATCTGTCCTATGCTATTGTCCCAATTTTTGGAGGTGAGAGCAGGAGATTATACAGAGAAGCTCAATTGGCTTATATCATCGGCAATGAAAGTTCAAAGGAATCCCACTAATCATCCCATCTATGCTGTCGACATTGGTTTTGGAGCTTGTATTCTACAGATTGAAGAATCTCAGCTAGCCTCCATGCAACTTAAGAAACCAGTTTGCTAGATCACAAGGAAGAAGGCCCACAGATTTGGGACATGTTCTTTGATAGAGCTTGCTCTAAGGAAGCTGCAGGGGCAGGTGTAGTCCTTGTTCCCCCACACAGGAATGCATTGCTTCATCTTTTATATTAACTTTTCAGGTGAACAAAACCTTCCAAGCAAAACATCCAAGGATGAAATCATACAGAGATGAGGTGAAATATAGACCATCTCTGCCTGACAATGTCAAATGCTGGAAAGTTTTTGAAGAGGATGATAAAATTAATAGACTTTTGCAAGTCTTTGATGAATTTGTTGATATGCACATTGACCAAGAAAAAGAAACCTTTGACAGAAAGGCAAAAAGGGTCAATTTTCAAGTTGGTGATTGTGTTCTTAAATGGGATGCGTTGAAGGAAAAGAAGGGAAACCATCATGCCTTATGGACAGGTCTGTTTTCCATCGCTCAAGTTCAGATGGGCAACATTTTAATTCTACACAATTCAGAGGGGGTAGGTGTCTTTGGTAGCCTAGTCAATGGGCAGTTTTTGAAACTTTATTTCATTTAAGCCTTTAAATCCTTGGTATTGAAAATATGTTTTTTCCAGTTTTTATTTCATTGCAAAATAGACTCCATTCCCAATGGAACACTAGGAGGAAGATTTGATCTTGTTTTTATAGGAAAGGCATTGTTCTGTAGTTCTTGAAACCTCACAAGGAGGCTTTCATCCCCATAAGGACCCAGTGTTAGCCTTGTTGGAAAATGGCCCAAAAATAGATCCAAATATGCTCTTGAAAGTCTCCATAAGCTAGCAAAATCATGCCAATGGATCCAAATATGCTCTTGAAGTCTTCAAAATCTTCTTAAGGATCATTCAAAGATCAAAACTATCGCATGCCAAGAGCCCTTGGAAGGGCGAAAAAGCACTATCGAGAGGCAAAAACCAAAGAAAATCATGAAAAACTAAGTATCGGAGGCTTAAACAATATAAAGCACAGAAGCCATCCGATCTGACCGATCAACACTCTAGATCTAATCGGCGGAGGAAACCGACAGGTATTAGCACAGACAGAATGGAACTTGTGATTGTGATCAGCAATGCAATGTGGACTATTTATCAAGCGCATAAATCGATGGCCCACATTGTGTCACAAGATCACTATCAGTGCTAACCATGGGGCGGGGCCTATGCACAGGTAAACGTGCAATCTGACAAACCGGACTCGACGATATTATAAGTAATATTTCAAGTGCACGGGAAAGCCATTTTCAATGCATTTTTCGTGTATTTCATTATTTAATGAAATATAATGGAGCCTTGGGCAGCACCGATGCGATACGACTAGGACTGGAAAGGGTTCGGGAATGAAAATGTATAATTTTTCAGGTCCGCCAAAGCCAATTTTTCATGGTTTTTAGTGTTTTTTAACACATTCCAAAAATGCAAAGGGAAGATAGGGATAGACCATCTGTGACATGCGATAGTGACCCTAAGGGCAGACCCGGTAGATGAATAAACCATATTTGGGGACTTTTGAAGTCCGAAAGAAACAAAATTGGCCTGATTTAACAGTAATGCAATGTTTTCTGTATAAAATAGAAAACAATCATTGTTAACCATTTGAAAGGATTCCAAAAGGCATGCAGACCCATTCCACCACCTAATAGAGGCCGGGAGACAAAGATCATGAGATAGAAGGCTAAAAGGGGAAAGCCGACAACGCAACTCATCCAAAAACAACAAACGATCATGGGGCATCTCTGGCACGAGAGAGTTCCCTGCCAACGCAACCAAAATATTAGAATGTTGTTATTCTTCTGTCAGAAGAAGAAACCTCTGAGCCATGCTTGCCTAGTGAGGGCATCAAACAGTCAAAAAGATAGAAAGGACAGATTAAAACACTCCAAGCCTTTGAGAGCTCAGGAGCATTGTAAACGGCCTATAAATGGCTGAAATTTAAATGTAATAAGGGTTCAACTTCTAGAGACTGTAGAGACTTTGCTACTCAAGTGTCTCATCTTCATTCTAGCAAATATAAACTTCTTTTGTTGTTACATGTTCAATATCCATTTCTCTTATGTTCTAAGCTTGTACTTGGATAATCTATTCATGATTTCTTCTGTGTCTAATGCCAGATAGTTGTCATCTTATCTTTGTGTTGATAAATTGGATTTGCAATTGAATAGGTTGTTCATGTTTCTTCTGTGACTAATGCAAGAAAACTGTCATCTTATCTCAGCGTTGATAAATTATATTTGCAAGCTTCTTTTACTTCCTGTAGCTGGCCATTCATATGTTTTTATATATGCATATGCTGGTACAGTTGGTATTCTCCATCTATCCATTGAATCTACAAACTATTGAACATTAGTGGTCTAAAGCCTTAGAAAGATGAGGGTGTTCATGCACGTCTTGAGTAAAAATAGAGTTGAAATGGTTATCTGGCTTGATCCAAACCATCATCATTCCAATAGTTCAGAGAACAATATTGAAGATTATTTGTTACGAGGCATCTTCGAGCTACAACCTAGGAGAGTTTCCTGGAGTGATAACAATTATGAAAGAGAAGAAAGAATATACTTAAGAACAATTTACTGAGATGTTTGTCCATCCAGCCTCCTAAGCAGAAAAACTGAACCAAGGATTAGTGAAGAAATCAAAAAGGTCTTGCAGCTGTCAGAACAGGTACAAATAGGAGACTAGTACTTATATGAGAATTACATAGAGATAAGGATTTTTGGATGTGAGCTGCCACCATATAAGCTACCACAATTCCTCCCAATGAGGATTTTTGCCTTGGAATACATCAGGCAAATGATCAACGTGGATGAAATCCATTTCGTTGTTGCCAAGAAAAAGTCTCAGTTCAAGATAAAAATGCAGGTTGGTCCATTCATTTGCAACAGCAGGACAACAGGTCAAGAGGCTGACAAACTACTCAGGGAAATGCAATTTAATATTAGTTTTACCTGGTCCTATGATCCATTAGGGATAATTTCCAGATTAAGGGTAGAAACCAAGTCTACTCCCTATTTTCACACACCTAGGGCATAGATATAAAAATATAAGAATCAGCCAGAGTGGGTTGAAAACACATTACAAGAGGCAGAAGAACAGCAGGTCTACTCATCAACAGTGTAGACTCCTACAATGCAAGAAAATACAGCCAAGAGGAGTAGAGAGGAAGAGTCTCCTTTTTGGATTGATATCTTTAGTGAGGGATTTAAAATCATGTACAGAAAGAAGGCTAACATTAGCTCCAAACTAAGTCTTAGCAAAGAGTCACAGCAGAAAATTCTCATCACCACTGATGAGCCTCTTGTATCCTCATTAGTAGGTGATCATTATACACAGTCTCCTACCACTTCCATGACCTCACAAGAGCAGCAGCAGATTCTGCACACAGGTACATCTACTTCAAGCGATCTAGAGAAGAGCATCATGGATGTCTTAAAGGAAATAAAGGTCAGAATGAAGCCTTGAAGATAAACAAATAAAACCAATTTTTGAAGCAAACCTCTAGTGCCAAAAGTAGGCTAGTCTCAACCTTTGACTCAGAGAAGGGGAAAATGGAGATGGAATTCCTTCAGGCACAAGTTCCTTAGCCTAAAGGAGCATCATAGTATAAGAATACATCGTTTGATTTTTATATCAAGGAAATACATCCCATTAACCAAATGGAGATGCATAAACAGATTGGAGAAATGATCTTCTCTATTGTAACTAGTACAACTATGACCTTGTCAAAGATGTAGGTAACACTAGCAAATGTCCAGTCACAACTAAAGATGGAGAAAGTTTTAGCTCTTGCCAAAGATACCAAGACTAAAACCTTGGAATATTTGGTAATGAAACTTCCTTATGATCCTACAAACATCAATGTTGCAAAAGAGCTTATCAAAAAGAATAACTTGGATATAGTAGCACTAAGGAAACAGTTGAAACTCCCAGCTACTGAAAACCCTCTAGCCAAGGATATTTTAGAAACAAAAACTGAAAAGGCGGACATGATGAAACTCATCATAGAACAGATTGCTTAGCTGAAACATATGGATACAGAGATGGAGAAATTAATTAAGGAAAAGGAGAAGGCTGCTAAATAGACTAGTCCTTTATAAGCACTTCCTATCATAGTCATTCCAACTGCAATACCAGCTACCACCAGTAGAGGAGATGTTGTAGACCAGTTAGCTAGTGAAATTCAAAATATTTCCCTGCAAACTGAAGAGATTAAGAAACTACAAGATCAAGTAAAACTACTAGAGGATCATCAAAAGAAGTGTGACATTTTTCATGCAGTAGAGCTTTAGAGAGCTCAAAATCAAGTTGAGGCATGGAAGAAGTCAGCCATTGAGTCTTCCTTTGGCTACACTCTTGGTAGTGTCAAACAAATTATTTGGAACAACATCAATGAGGAGATTGATCAAATCTGGCCATGTATCCAGATCATTTTTTAGCAAAAGGATTTAATGGAAAAGGCAAACCAAACAATTGCCAATATAAATGCTCAACTGGGAGAGATGCCTTCTACAACCAACAGCATAATAAGGTTTCTCAATTTTAAGAACAGGTATGAACTGGATGATCTAGGAGTGGATGACAAGACTGAAACCATTTTGGAGGTAAATAAAGTCCTAACTAAGAAGAACCTAGTAGTATAGTTAAGTGAGAAGTGTCATACTCTAGAAATTGCAGTTAACAGATTTTTCACAAGAATTGATGCCTTAAACAAGAAGGGTCTACCTTCATTGTTTTTCATCAATGATAAGCTAATGACCAGGGAGGATTACTTGAAGAAGCTACAGGACATTGCCAAGGACACAGTCAAGGCCTCCAACATCAAAGGTTCCATGACAGGCAGGGCATTCTACGAGGCCATCAGTAACATATGTTTTATTTAGAATGAAATAAAACATATTTTTACTGTAAAACCTACTTTTTCCAAGTATACTAAGCTAGATGAGATCTACCGTAGAGTAACTAAAATATCCATTCCAAATGAAGAACGGTGGGAAAATCTATGCAAATAACAGTATTAGAAGACAAATCAACTTGGCCAACGCAACACCAAAATAGTGGCCACTCAGCAACAGTTTTCCATCAAAATAGGGCCAGATGTTTAGATTCATTCTTTTGGACCGAATTGCTTCTCTTTATGTTAAATTTTAAGTAGTAATAGCATGCCTCATCACTCAGACGTTCATTGTAATATTTTGTATTTTTGTTTAAATACTCCATTCTTTCGAAGTATTCAGGGTTGCACCCTTGAGCTAGTTACTAAACATATTTGTACTAAGCTGGAGCATTTTTTATCGAATAAAAGATTCTAGATTTACTTCATATGGCTTGTCTCTCTATGAGTTATTTTCTTATGTTTTTCATTATGTATTCTTCATATAATTTATTTCATTTACAGTCATCCGATTGAAAATTTAACTAAATTTCAGTTTCATTTTGAATCCACTATGAAGTTGTAGTTTAATTAGGGGATTAATTTACAGGACTGTCTGTTCTTGTAAATTCCTCTTTGGATTTAAATTGCACAAGATTTCTAAAATGACTTGATTATATTTTGTTAATTAGGAAAACATAGTTTTCTTAATTTCTGCTTCTAAATGGTGAAATACTTTATCTGAATATTAAATCATTCATATTTCTCTATATTCTTCTTATCCATCACATCTAAAATCAAAATAACCATATGTATTTAAAGAACAACCTTTTGTTTTATTAAATATATTTCTAAGTTTAAAGCACCTGTTAAAAAGCAGTTCACTGGTCCTCCAACCATTAAAATCAAACAAAATATTTTAAATGCTTTGGCATAGTCAATTGACCTTAGGTTATCTCAAAGGGCAATAGGGTGATCCCATGAATGGGCAGGTCCAACACCTTCAGCATTTCTAGTGCTAGAAGGAGGGTCGCCAATTGTATATTGTTGAACATCCTCTCACACTCACCCATCAACCATCTGGTCAAGGCAGTCAAACACACTACCCCTCACCTACGCGTGACTCTGCAGTTGGTTACTTCTCACCTCCTAGGACTGAACACAAAATTTCATATCACCACCTTCGCTCCGTCCATCCCATCACCCACTAGTTTGTGAAAGAATTCAAACTGATCCCATGCATACAACATCTTCCATGCGCATCAAGGAAGCAAAAATCCACTCCCACAGGGGTTGTTGTATCATCAGTGGAAGAAGCAGTTCCTGCCACACTTGATGGCCTAGTAGAAGCTATTGAAGACAAAGAGGAACCTCTGGTCTTCCAACAAGGGGGAAAATATATCCTTGTGATCTTGGGAATAGACTTTGGTACAGGATGCGGAGGGGAAGGCAGGAGAGGAGGCGGAGGCGGAGACAAACCAACAGACGCAGAGCTAGAACCATCAGATTCTGAAAGAGAGGAGGAGGATGAAGAAGAAGAAGAGATGGCTAACCAAAATTTGGAATGGATGACTCTGGGACCATTGGCTCTCCTAGGTTTCTTGCACAATATGTTAAAGCGAGCGGAGAGAATGAACATCAAGTTCAACCCTGACATCATGGTGAAGGTAGAAGACCATTTGGACAACATCTACGTGCAACTACAAACCCTTGAGGTACAATATGACGATGTAGCATGTAGATTGTTTCCATGTATCTTGGGCGGTATCCCAACTGCATGGTATCATAGCCTTCCACCAAACTCCATGCAGAACTGGGGTGCATTCAAATGCATGTTCGTGGAAAATTTTGCTGATGACAAAACCCCAGAAACGCTACTCAAAGAATTAGGAAGCTTGAAGATGGAGGGAAAATAAAAAGTGAAAGAATTCAATCAAAGATTTACACACATATTGAACAAGTTTGCAGTAGACACCAAACCTCATGACTCCATCAATGTTGATTACTACATGTCCGCATTGTCGACCAACATTGCACAGTTCGTCAAGCAAGCTGCAAAACCAACACTCTTAGAAAACTGTGAAGAGGCTATTATTGTTGAGAAATACCTGCGTGTGATTGGATTCATCAAGGATGATGAACCAACAAAGGACTCCAAAGACGCAAGAAGAAGGTCCCAAGTAATGGCAAGCAAGGGTAGAGACAAGGAATCAAATTATATTGAAACCCCCACTCGCCTCGTCAAGAACTTGACAAAGGAAGTGTCTAAGCTTAAACAATGGAAAACATACACATTTGCAAGTAGCCATCCACCCAGGCAGAGACAGAAAAGAAACTCATCAAGCAGCAACCAGTACCCTTCAAAAACTGCACAGAGCTTTGTGTTTAATGTCGAATAGTCCGCAGATCCCGAGTTCTGTTCATTCTACGAAGAACATCACCCCAAGAACTGTTGTTCAGACTAGAAGCGAGTTGCAAACTCGGTATATAGTCATACATTCGATGCAGAGAGCAGTATGCAGGAGCAGTCAGATGATAGAGATAATGATGAAGGTATTGCACTTGATGAAGCATCAAGTTCTGGGCATGTGGTGAATGCATATCAGTGCTCGGAAGCAATGTCAAGGACGAACACCGAGGAGCAGCCCCGAAAGAAAAACTATCGTTACAATCTCAGGAGTAAAGGGGCCCCCCTACACTTAGGAAAGCACAAAAAAAACATGAAACTGCTGATGAGGAAGGTTGATCCACTGGCCGCCCCAAAGAAGATGACACAAAACAATTCTGGGAGTATAGCGGCAGACAAGAGTGCATCCATGTACAGTAAACTGCAAAACACTATGTCAGACAACGCAAACACTCATTCTACCCTGGACACCTTGGTGAGTCTACCACCTCTGGACTACAACATTGTAGGGACATGAAGAAAACTCGAGCAAACATCATTTTGTTCGAGTTAGCTAAGATCCAGAGTCAGCGAGACATCCTGCTGCATGCATTGGGACAGACAACGTAGCCTCTACCAGCAAGGGAGCAAGCACACCTCCTAGATCACTTTCTACTCTACTCAACGCACTCCAGATAGAAGAATAAAACTCAGATTGCCCTCCATTCTTGCTATCATTTAAAATTTTTAAATTCAATGTTTAGAACTACTTGGTTGATTCTGGCACGGCATCCAACATCATGCCACTCTCCATTGTGAAAAAGATCAATGCACAATGGAGTGAGACATTTGCACGAATCATCCAACTCGGTTGAACATTAGTACCAACCATTGGTGAAATACAAGACGTGATCATCTAACTATCTCATGACGGCCGAGTCCACCAATGCATCAACATAGTTGTTGTGGACATACCAGAAGCATACAGTCTACTACTTAGTAGATATTGGTCCAGCAAGTTGGACGGATATTTTGCTACAGACTGGTATCACATGTGGCTTCTGCACAAGGGAAAATGCAGCCAAATCTGGGTGTTATCTGAGAGGTATATGAAGCACAATGTCACTCCCCTTAACGTCGAGAATGAATTGTTGGCCTTCGCAGAACTTATGTTTGGCAACTACCTCCTTGAAACAGCACTGGAGTGTTATCTTGCACGGCCAGCTCCAACCCCACCAGACACACAGTTGGGACTCCTTCCTTGCCCAACTAATGGTAATGAAGCATGTATAGTACATTGTACCAGTAGTAGAAGTAGCAGTAGCAACAGTACTATCACATCCAACATTCCGTGTACAGAAAAGTTGTGGACCATGTACTTTGACGAATCAAAGAATGGGACGGCTCAGGAGCCGGGTGTGTCTTGACTAACCCTTACAACAGGAAGCATCTAGTTTCAAGTTGCTTGGAGTTCAAGTGCATGAACAACATTGTTGAGTATGAAGCACTCATGTTGGGCTTATAGAAATCCATTAGCCTCAACGTGGTCGCGTTCAAAGTGGTAGGTGTTTCAAAGATAGTGGTACGACGAGTATGTAACACCATTCATTGTTTTTCACCGCATCTCAAGAGTTATCAACAAGAGGTATGGTGACTAATCCCTAACTTCCAAGCATTTAACATCATTTTTGTACCACGTATGCGTAATGCAGCTGCCAATGCTCTGGAAAAAGCATCTTTGAGAATGCCACTGATTAGGGATAGATTTACTATTGAAATTTTGTACAAACTAACTATCCCGAATAACATAACTAATTTACGCATGTTTAATGATGATCAATAGATACTATATTTCATGGCCAACGCTGACATATTCAAAGATGCAACGATAGATGATGATGATGAGCATGAGCACTCTCTGCAAGCATAAGCTGGTAGCAGGAAAGGCTACCTTATCACAAAAGGTGTGGCGACATTGGAAAAGCTTTATGACTTGCAAGAACGTTTTTAGGGGCCGATGAATAGCAAGACCCACAGTTCCACCATAATGCATGAACTGATCAACCTAGGAACATAACAAGATCCGAAGTTCATCAATCTTGGTGCATGTTGCACACAGCAAGAGCGGCAAGCCTTTGTCCACTTATTTAAACAATACCGAGATGTGTTCACATGGACGTACGATGATCTGAAAACTTATGACACACGGATCATCCAACACACCATTCTGATCAAAGAAGGGGTCAAACCATATCAACAGAAGCTAAGGAAAGTACATCTGTCACTTGAACCCTTCATACAAAAAGAGCTTACTAAGTTGTTGGATGCATGGATCATATACATAGTTCATCATTCCACATGGTTTTCAAACCTTTTTCTTGTACGCAAGAAGTCCAGGAAATTTGCTTGTGTGTTGAATTCTAGAACATGAACTGTGCCTCGGACAAAGACAACTACCCCGTGCCATCTATGGACCACATTCTGTAAATAGTATTTGGGGCACAGATGTTTTATTTTCTCGGCAGTTTTTCAGGATATAATCAAGTTCTAGTAGCAGAACCTAATAGACTTAAGACTAATTTTCGTACCAAGTGGGATACGTTCACTTACATATGAATGTCATTTGGGCTTTTAAATGCAGGTGCAACCTTTCAACGCGCCATAGACATCACTTTTCGCGGACTCATCAGACAAAGCATAGTGGTATACCTCGATGATGTGACTGTGCTCTCAAGAAGACGAGAGGACCACGTACACCATCTAAAGAAAATATTTGAGCGACGCTAGAGATACAGGATTTCCTTGAATCCCAAAAATAGCATATTCGCAGTGTCTGAGGGGAACTTTCTCGGACACATTGTTGCCAAAAGTTGGATCAAGGTGGATCTGGACCAGGTCCAGACTATTATATAGATCCCTCACCCAACCAACAAGAAATCCATGCAGTCCTTTTTGGGCAAGATAAACTTCCTTTGGAAGTTCATCTTGCATTATTCACAGATAGTCAATCCCATGCAGGTCATGATCAAGAAAGATGCAGTCTACAGCTGGGGTAAGAGGGAAAAGTATGCATTCATTCGGATCAAGCAGACCATTGCAAAAGTGCTTGTACTCTACATCCCAGACTACAAGAAATATTTCTTGCTATATGTTATCACTCTGATATTTCTTTCGAAGTTAAATAAGGAAGAAAAGTCAAAGGTAACCACAAACTACTTTTGGAGATCAGGACCTAGCCTTCCTAATGCTTAGAGAGGGCTCTCCCTTTATAATTTAACTTTGTTTTAGTTAAGGATATTTTAGGCTAGTTATTGTTTACACTTGGATTTTGGTTTGTATTTGGGTGGTGGGATCACTTTACTTAGATGAATAGAGGTTTGCTTTTACCATTGGGCTATGGGGTCGAATGTCAGACAAACAAGACTAGATTCAATTCTAAAAACAGTGTCTACAGGGCAAGATAGATGAGTTACTATAGATCTCAAAGGCTAAATGGTGAAATGGTTTCAAATCGGATCCATGGAGCAATTAAGGGTTCCCTTAGGCCAGACTCTGGAAGGAATGAAAGAAGTCAACCAGGATGGGAGAGCAATTAAGGGTTCTCAAATCTGGGTATCAGAGGAAAACATGTACATGACTAACTGTGCAAAACAGAGTGTACTTAAACAAATTTTGAGTGATATCTGTAGTTAATTCATTCAAATTTAGAACACATTTAAGATTATGAAACACATAAGAATGTAACAAAATAAAACAAAGAAGATACTTCACTTCAAATAGCTCATCTCATGAATCCTGTAGCAAAATGCTTTTATTACTTGCTCCAGTCTATTGACTTGAAATTAGTACAATCAGCCTTAGGTTTTAAGATCAAAATAACTCTAGAAATGTAAAATAATCCACACTGATACTTCAAATTATGAAGTATTTATACAAAAAGGAATTACAAAATATCTCAAACTGCATTGAGAACTAATCTAGGAAAAGGAAATGTATTCATGCAAGAAGATAGAGACAGTTATTGAATTGTTGCTTGTTGTCCCTGCTATTTAGGTTATACTGGCTTTGCTCTTCGATCTTTTTCCCTTTAAGTTGGTTGGTTGTTTGGTCTTTATGCTGGATGTTTTGTTTTACTTTAACCTTTCATCTGATACTCTTTCATTTGATACACTTTAACCTTGCTAACCTGTCAATATCCTTTTATTGTGCTCTTTTACTTTTTACTGTACATTTATATTTTTACTGTGTACTTACTATAGTAAATCATTGAGTTCTCCCATGTATTTGCATCTGGAAATTGGATATTGAGCATTTTTCGGTATATCTTATCTTTCTCTGTATACTTGGAAAAAGTTGGCTTATTAATAAAAAGGTGTTTTACCTCATGCCGGTAGTAAAACAAGTTTTCAAATGTTTTGTACAATACTTTGCCTGTTGGTATGCCCTTCATGGGTGAAATGTTTACCTGATCTCTGGCCACTTCCTTGATCTTCTTATTGTAATATTCTTGTATCATTATCTTATCATTTATAACTAATGGATTAGGTAATCCCTTTTGCCTCAAAAGTTTGAACTTAACCATGAACCTGTCAATGGCTAGTTGCATGGTTTGACACTTGTCCTCCAAGTTCAACATCAAATTCCTCTTAGTGAGGACTCTTCTAACTTCCAAAATTATACCTATCATGTCAGGCATCTCTAGTTCTTGCAACTCATACTTGTTCTTGGAGTTGAGGAAATTAATGATCCTTGTTGCCTCCTCTGGCATATCTCCAAGTTCTTCTTTGACTTTCTGAATGACTTCTGTAGCCTACTTTATCAAATCAATATGTTCAAAAATAACCTGAATGGATGGCCAAATATCATTGACAGAGTCAATGATATTGGCCCACAGTTGTTGCTTAGCCTGACCTAGAGGCTCACCCAGTGTCAGTTCTTTCTTTGGGCTTTTATTTCTTTCAGTCATCCTTGTGGCCTTGTTGTTCTTCTTTATGCATGATTTGGGCCAATTTGTAATCTGTCTCCAAGTTGGTGGCTTTCTCCTTAAGTCTATTCATCTTCATGGTTTGAATGAACATTTCTTCCATTGATTTGACTAGCTTGTTTTCTTCATCATTTGTGGAGCCTGTTGTTGTTGATCTTGTTGTTGATGTAGTAGTCGGTAGTGCAGTGGCCATTGGAGCAGTGGAAGCTAAAGATGCTACCAAATTATAAGGTACAGCAGTGGTAACTATTGGAATGACAGTTGTAGGAGCATTATCAAGACTAGCTTGTTTGAGCTGCATCAAGTTATCCAATTCTTTCTCCATCTCCTTCAACTAATCATTCAGTTGCAGCACTAGGTCCATCATCTCTTCATGATTGCTCTGACTTTCTAGGACCTCCTTTGTCTCTGGGTGTTGTGAAGGAGGCAGCTTAAGCTGTTTCTTGAGGGTTGTTATATCCTCATTCTTCTTCTTGATTAATTTATGTGTGGCCTTAACATCACTTGGGTCGTGGCCCAGTTCAATGATCAAGTCCTCCAAGGATTTTATCCTGGTGTATTATGCTTGTGAGGAGGCCTTCCCTAGCTTGAATTGGGTTGTCACATTATCCAGTGAATCTTTCAGCTTAAAAGCATCCATGGCCTTTTCTATGAGGGTGGAGTAAATCATTTCTCTAGCCTGCTTTTGAAACTCTATTTGATCAATGGGATGAACATCCCTAGCCAACACCACAAAATAGCCTTCTTGTAGTCTACCGAGGTCATTGGTTGTTGTACAGTGAGTTGCAAAAATGAAACCTACATATTTCCTACTTTGGTGTCAAAGGCTGACATCAATTTGGTCTGGTTTGGTGGTGTAAGCTTGAGGTATTGGGAATATGTCTCTCCTTTCAAATTTTCATTTCTCATCTTTATTTCTTTGAATCTATCTTTGATATCCTTTTCCTTGTCAATTGGACTGACCAAGGAAGAAATATACATACTATGTCGTCTCTTTATCATCTGTGTGATCGAGGTTGATAAATGTTGTGTTTCCTCTGATGCAGTTGTTTTTTCACTTCTCTGTCACATTGTCTCAGTGTCAGTTATTTCCTCTGAAGCAATGCTCTCCTCCTATTCAAAGACAAGATTCAACTTGGGCCTCTTGCTTGGCTCAAACAACTCATCAGCAGTCTCCATGGTAGAGCTAGATGCCTCCTCCCTGTTCCTCTTAGGATTATTCTCTTCATTAGATGGGGTCTAAAGGATAGGAGGAATGTTCATTGGCTCCCCTTGTTCTAGAGCCTGCAGGAAAGAGTTGTGATTAAATTGTCTTTCAAGATCAATAAGTGTGTTCTCTACATCCACAATAGTGTTGTCCATATCAATCAACGTGTTCTCCACCCACTCATCCTGGTTAGAAAAAATGTTCAATACCCGGTCTTGGGTGGTGGATATATGCTCCCAACTTGACCCTAAATCTAAGTTTAGTTATAACCCCTGAGGGTCATACTATCATATGAAGTTGTTTCTGAACTTTATCTTTTGTAGTAAACTATCAGCGTCTGGTCTAGCCTCTCTTTTGTTGCAAATGAATGGGCTAAGGTTTTTCACTTTGAACTAGGTTTTCTTCCTATAAGCTAGGAATTGGACCTCATCAGAGTTGATGAATTTTCTGAATTATTCAAGATAAAATATCCTCATAGGGAGGTATATGGGAAACTTATACTGGGCTAATCGGTAGCCGTAGATTCTAATCTCAGTGTGGTTCTAGTAGAGGTACCATTCTCCCACCTTGTTGTTATTTGACAACTGTAGTACTCTCTTGATCTTTGGGCTGATTCTAGGCTGAGTCTTAGAAGTCAGCATGTTCATGATAGGGTATACAAAGAAGTCTATGAAGTCTTTGTAGGTGAATGTTGTGGAAAACTTGTGGACCAAGGGTGTCCAGTATATGATTGATCTCTCCTTTCCCTTGGTATCCAACTTCTGGATGCTCAAAGGGAACTTATCGATCTGGTAATACAAGAACATATGAAACAACACTAAAGAGTATTTGAAACTCCTTCAGTGAGCAGTCTAGTGAATTGTTCATGCATTCTATCTGCAATGAACTAATCATAATCAAACATGATAGTAGGAGGCTTGCCTAGAGTAAAAATGGAGAAGAAGGCCAAGATGACCTCATCAACATGCTCATCTGTGGTATATCCAAGGATGCATGAGAGCATGTTGATTGTGTGACTGGAAGTCTCTAAGAAAAAGATGGCAACATAGGGTGGGGTATCTGTAGGAGTATGGTTGTCTTTAATGATAAAATTCTGGAAGATTTGCTTGATTTTCACTTGGTCTAATGTAATGTATAAGTCCAACAAGTGTCCAATGGATAGAGGGGTTAGATTGGGGCTAGACTGGATTTGAAGCATTTGGTTGATTGACTCAGGTGTAATGGTGAATAATAACTCATGGTTTGCGGCAACAATAGCCCTTTGGCTAGGGATATAACAGGCATGATAGAAATGTGCAATGTCTGGGAATGGGTGAAATTATGGGAATATATACTTGGGCAAATTGGATTCCAAAAGGTTGATGTCATCAACATGGTTTAGGAACCTATATTTACTCCAGCAGTGGAGCTTCAGAAGATTGGCTAGAGTTGCAGTTTCCTTTATTTGGAAATCCTTGTATGCTAGGGCCAAATGGTCAATGTCCAGGTGAGGGGTTGAGACCGGTCTAACATTTAGAGAGGTCTAGGCAGCCATCTTTAGGATAAATTGGGAATTAGGCTTATACAGATTATATAAGTGAAGATTTGAATAGGTTTGTACAAATACCCTTTAGGGGAAATATTCTCAATTTAGGGGAAATCAATTAAATTCAATTAATTATTTCTTGAATTCACTATACGTTTTTAAACTGAGAGGGTCGTTTTGGTTTTTGCTAAAATACCTGGAAATGGTGGTATAGGTTGAAAACTGGTGTGAACGGTGGCTGCAGAGGGTACTCTGGCTTCAATTGTGCACTGGATGGCTAAATTGGGCATCCAGAGCATGTTCGGGAGGTAGTTGGCGGTTAAATCCGGTTGCAGAGGCTTAAGGTGGTGCAGGAAAGCTTAGGAGGCTTTCACAGATCAAATGAGTGGAAAAGGGTGAAAATGGGTGCCTTTCGCCTTTTAACCGGCAACAGTTAGAAATTGGCAGGGAATTTCATAATGAATAGTGATGGTTTTGGGCTTATGCAGGGAGGTGGTTTCATTGCTCATCGCACCGATTTTCGGAGTGGGGTGGTATTTTCTTGAGAGCAGGCGAGTTAACAAGGAGATGCCACATAGCCAAAGGGGGCTTGAGAAAAACCATGAATCTCACGTGCTCCCGAGTGGGTAAAAGTTGGGAGGTGAATGAACGCGATATGGATGCGCGTCTTCAGATCTGGGGAGTGACAGATCTAATGGTTGTCGTCTGGTGAAGTTGCGCGTTAGGAGCAGAGGCGGAGATTTGCGGGGCTCAGGGGAATTAATTACACTAAACTATAATGAATTAATGAATCATCGGGGTTAGGGGTATAATGAACAGGTTATATGTAGTGGGACTGGGGTTAAAATACAACAGGGGGCCTGTTAACCACACCAGGGTGGTGGGTTAAAAGGTTTATAGTCGAGGAAAATGTGAATTGCGGAGTTAGTTAAATAATGTGAAAGGGAAAGTAAACTTAGAGTAAATGGGTTTTAGGGGGTAAAAAGGATTATGTCAGGAAATATAGGAATGGGGGAGTTAATAAGGTAATGTGGGGGGAATTTAACCTTATGAAGGTTTTAGGGAAAATCAATAAGGGGAAAATGATCTTTTCAAGGGGGAATGGATTTCACACTAGAGAAAAGGGGTTTTGGATATGGGAATGAATTTTGGAGGGTAAATGGCTAGGGAAATGTGTGAAACCAAGGGGCAAGGGTGAAAATGAAGGGAAAAGGTGTCTTCATAAGAAATGAAGGGGTAAAAGGGGAAATTAGTAAGTATTTAGTCAGGGGTGAAATGAAATGAAGGGGAAGTTAACCAAATCATCTTATAAGCATCCTTTTATTTTCATAACTAATCTTGCACACTGAAACACATGATTAAACATGATAGATGTTCATAGGCTTCAATCAACTTTGTACTTTCTACAACCTTTCTTCTACTTACCCTAACATTTTTTTCTTCACTTTTTTGGGTGCATTTAAGCTAGCAAACCCTTTACTTTCCTTTTTCTTTTGAAAAGTAAATTATCTACTTCTAACCTTATATCTTCTAATGGTTCAGATTAAGCTTATGAGCACATTTTATTTCTCTACCTATCTACTAATTTGCCAAGATTAAACAGTTTGGCCATATTTTTATTCTCTAACTATAAACAAGAAATTTAAAGCACGAAGTAGTCAAGATTAAACAATTTGACTATCATAGGTTGTGGCATGTATGAAAAGCTGCACACAATCATTATTTTAGACAGTAAAATAAAGAGCGGTGGCACTTGGACTTGCACATTTTCATGATCTGTTTTTGTTTGGGGTTCATATTTTTTCATTTTTTTGATCTTTTATTATTCTTTTTGTCCTTTGATATTTCTTTTAGGACATACCCTCTTCACATTTTTAATTTTAATATGGAAAACATTTGCAGAAAGAAACAGTATGTACAATATTACAAGACTTAACCATAGTCACTTCAAAATTATGAATCCTATTATTATAGGACCCTAACATTATACACCTTCACCTCTGATAATTCGATCACTGTAGTACTCGCCCAAAAGGACAAAACGAACAATGAACGTCCCATCTTCTTCATGAGCGCAAGCATGCAGGGACCAGAGCTCAACTACCCCATCATTGACAAGAAAGCATATGCAGTTTACAAGGCATTGAAACACTTCAAACCTTACTTGTTGAAGAATCATTGTATTGTCTTCGTCCCCCACCCAGCAGTGCGCACATTTATTGTACAACAAGAACTAGGTGAACAACGTGCGAACTAGATGACAGGATTGTAAGAGTATGATCTTGAAATCAAGTGAGTTCACATGATCAAAGGACATGAGCTCTGCAGGCTTGCAACTGAGGCAGTACACACACTGAAGGGTGAAGAAGAGCTCGTCGGCTGGGAGCAGGAAATTGAGATGTACGATATAAGGCAAGCAACATCCACTAAAGACAGAACCTTTTGGTACACAGATGTGTGTCATTACCTTGAGCATGGCACCGTATCCTCCCACTTTTCCATTAGACAGAAGAGGGAATTGCACCTCAAATCCTTAGCATATCAGTCGGTGCACAAAGTGCTTTACAGAAAATCTATTTAACAATTAATTTAATATGAATATTTAAAATATTATAATCTTATTCTTTCTATCTCTTGAATTATTCTATTATTTATATTTTTAAATAGTTTATGCCTTTTATAAACTAACTATTAATAACCATTTAAAATCTACTTTATTTTATTATTATAATATATAATATATATATTATTATATATATATATATATATTATATATATTATTATATAATATTATATATTATATATATATATATATATATATAAAAGGTGAAGTCATGTGTCCCTCTTCCAATTTAATATATTAAATTATCTTCTTTTTTTACCCCTGGTCTTTCTAACTAATCCCAGTCAAATTTAGTCGTTGGTCAATATAGTCATTGCCTGGTCAAGAATTATAGTCGTTGGAAGTTCTTCTCTCACTATTTAACATGCAAAGCTTGATCTGATTCTTCAACTTGTCCTAACGATGAACCACAGTAGTTGGTTCGAAACGTGTCGACAAATGAAATATCATGTGATTTACACCGAAAAATCTCTCGTAAATAGAGTTTTTTTAGGTGCCTGGGGGCACATGAATCAGAGAAGGTACTTCAAGATCTACATGACAAACCCGTCAGGAGTCACTTTGCAGGAAACACCACTATGCACAAAGTTATGCGAGCCGATTTCTACTTACCCACATTATTCAAGGATGCACATGCTTATGCCCGAAGTGCCCTGTCTGTCAGCGATGTGTCGGCAGAACACAAAGATCAGCAGCCCCACTGCACCCTGTTGCAGTGACCGAACCATTCCAACAGTGGGGCCTAGACATCATTAGGGAAATATTCCCACATTCTTCAAAGCAACACCGCTACATTTTAACAACAACTGATTATGTCATGCAGAGAATAGAAGCAGTTCCTCTCAAACAAGTGAATGACCAGGAGGTCATCATCTTCCTCCATTAGAACATCATCTCACACTTTGGCATTCTGATACCACCTGTTTTTTATAGTGCAGCGTACTTTTCATCTTTGAAACTCTATGATTTTGCATTACATAATGGTATTGTGCTAAAACATTCATCTAACTATTACCTGCAAGGAAACGGTCTCGCAAAATCCATGAATAAAAACCTCATCTACATAATCAAGAAGACTATTTTCTCTGAGCAGCGCAACTAGCATACTGCCCTGAACAATGTATTATGGACTGACTGTGTAACACCCAAGCCCTCTCTGAATACCTCACCATACTTTCTAATCTATGGTAAAGAAGCCATCCTTCCACCCAATATCTACTTGCCTGCACTTCAGCTTTTCGAAGAATCCCAAGGCAAACCTTGCCAGCTAGTTCAGCGTAGGATGGATGCTCTCCATAAACTTCAGGAAGAAAGAATGAAAGAAAAAGAAAAATTCACACTCCACTAGAACCATATCAAGAGGTGGTTTGATAAGAATTTTGCAAGGAAAGATAACTTTGGTGTTGGTGACTTAGTTCTGAAATGGGATAAGTCACATGAAGACAAAGGAAAACATACGAAGTTCCAGTCCCTGTGGATTGGTCTGTACATAGTCCATGAGAAGCTTGGTCCACACATGTACCGTCTACAATCACTTGATGAGAGGGTTGACAACCTTACTATCAACTTCCAAGATCTCAAGCAATACTTCCAGTAGGTCGGGTTGCGCCCCGTGCCATGTACATAGTCTACTTATTGCTTGTTATTTTCATCTTGTTTGCCTTGCTTACTATCTTTGTTTTTATTTGGTTTGTTCTGCTTACTATTTTTGTTTACGTTTTTTTTGTTTGCTTGATACCTTACTATTTTTGTTTCCATAAATAAGTGCTTCCAAATACTACGTTTTGGCTTTTGAATAGAGTATGTGGCTGAGATTTTAAGAGACTTGTGACACTACAACACTTGGCAATTCTTCTGCCCATCTTCTTTGTATTTGGTTACAACCTTCGGCCAATGAAGTCTTGATAGAAAATACGAACCATCTGCAAGGGAAGTTTTGGTCCAACCATGAACTTGTGTTCACACTGGGAAGCCCCATGCATGTACTCAGCCTTCTGCTCTGTGTGTTCAAGTTCATCCAACTAGTAGAAACAGAGAAGGGGAAAATATAAACGAGCAAACCTATGTCAAAAGTCTTACGTGCTTATCTAAACGAACAACCTCTTCTACTCTCAATAAGTCGAGATCCCTCTTCCACCCCAAAAAAAATAAGTGCTTATGCACAATCCTCTTGAAAAATATAAAGGTGAAGCATGTAACTCCACCTGGGTACTGACTAGGCTCGCTGGCAGTGGAGCAATGTGTGTGTCCCTGAGTGAATCTATCAGGGTACTATCTAGGCCTACTGGCAGTGGAGAAACACCAAAGATGAAAACTTATACTCTGAAAATCTTCAACTCGCAAGTCAAACTACCTTTCCCTAATTCGAAACATTGTGATCAAGTTGGAATTTTGATTGTGTTTGACTGAGTTGGAGAAAGGCGAACCATGTATGTCCACGAGGTAAGTGGATAAGATGAAGTATCCCACATAGTGATTCAATACTCACTGAAAGGCTAAGGCCCTGTTCTATCAATGAACCAAAACAGAGAAGTTGGAGTTCTACCAATGTGTCGCCAAGTGTTGTAGCGGCTACAACCACCCTCCAAAATTTTGGCCTGCATCCAATTCCAGAACTTCCCTTGAGAGTTTTACTTGATGATTGCACACACTCAGGTTCACTTTGTGAGATCGTGTGAGTCTTCGCACCCACCTCGCTTGATCATTTCACCCAACTTTTGCATGTTGATGTCAATGTCATGCTTGCGGCCATGTTTTGGTCATGCTCAAGGTCTTCGCTTCGTCTGTACATGTTGTGTTCACTATGAAAACATCTATCGCACTCACACATGGAGTCACATACATTGTCACGCAAGCGTCATCGTTGTCGATCAATCACAATCGTCACTCTTGTCGCTCACACCGTCGGTCATTCATGTTGAGCATGTGTATCTAGATGGTTTGAGTTGTCTCGTCGTCGAGTCATGTAAATGTGTGTTTGCAATATCACATATGAATCTTTCACTGTTTCACACACTTAGTCATTTCATTGAAGTTCTAACGACCAAACTCCCCTCTTATAGTCGGACCATCACCTCACCATCGACTTGATCGACTGTCACCGAGAACAATGCAAAAGCACCAAGCAAGTCATTTCAAGCTGCACTTCTCACAAGCAAATCAATCAACCTTCATGCTGGTCAACCCGGCGAGTTTGACCCAAAAGCCACCCCAAGATTGACTCCCCTCAAAATTGTGTAGAGGACCTTGCATGCTCTGCTGACTAAGAAAATTGTGCAGATAGGTCGGACAGACACCCAGTGCCCGTCCCTATCTCCCTCTGAAAATTGCGCAGTTTTTCCAGCAAGCCCTCCCGACAGTCGACTGGCTGCTCACCAAGAAAATTTCGTAGTTTTCATGAGAAAGTCCTCTACTGCCCAACAATCCGCTCAGCTCAAAAACTATGCAAAGGTGATCAGAAGGTTAACCTCCCAACATCAGCGTAGTTTTTCCCGCCAGCAACTCCCGGCAACTGACTACCAGTTCCCTCCAGGAATTGCACATTTTTTGCTACCAGGGTCTAGCAGCTAACTACCAGTTCCCCTCAGGAATTGCACATCTTTTACTACCAATGATCCAGCAGTTGACTACCAGTTCCCCTCAGAAATTGTGTATTTTTTGTTGCCAGTGTCTCGGCAGCTAGCTGTCAGTTCCCCTCAGGATTTGCACAGTTTTTGCTGCCAAGATCCCACTGCCCGCTCGTTCCAGAAATTGCACAGATTTTTCCTGCCCAACCTTCCCATAGCCCGGACAGTTCCTCCCAAACATTGTGCAGTTTTGTCCTCTAGTTGAGTCAGACCCTATGGACAGTCACTGTCGATCCAGATTGCCCATCTTCATCACCCAGTGGCTCTTGCGCAGTTTTCATCAACATTTCCCAAAGCCTCCACCTCGCCTCACAACCTTGTTACCTCTCCTGATCACCTGCATCTGAAATGATCATGCATCATGGTAGACTAGGAGGTTTTTGGATTTGATGTCATCTCGTCATGAGTGATTGAAGATACAGGTACACAAACAAACATGGCGCAACAATGAATGGGATGAACGAAGGGAGCACATGCAAAAGAACAGGCTCACCAACGAACGAACAAACGATGCATGTGAAGAGATGGGATCACGAACGGATGATCATGCAAAGATGTGTTCACAGACGAACAGATGAACATGCACTTTTCGTGAATGAACGAACCTATCAAGCGTTCCAACATACAAGCAAGGAGAAATGTGTGAAAGCAACATCAAGCGAACCAACAACCATCAAAAACTCCATGCACTTTTCCATGCAGAGATGAAGCTGTGACACACCATGAGAACATCTATCACCCATCAGCACTGTAGCTTGACATGCACACCAGCAGCAACATGAATGTACCAACACTGTCATGTCGAGTCATGTCATGGGTCAGGTCATCCACATCTCTACTATGGGCCATATTTTCAATCAATGTAATGTAGCATGGAAGTTCAAGAGACCTACTTGTTGTACGAAGAGTCATGTAAAGTCGAAAAGTCATGGAAGTCAAACAGTCATGAGGGTAGTCGAATAGCCACAAGAGTCAGTTTCACCCTTGGTTATAAATACCCCCTCATTTGTACATGGAAAGGACTTTTCACTTCATCCCCCCCCACATAGCCTCGAGAGTCTATAATCTTTTCTTTGAGGAGTAAGTAGTGGCTCCAACGCCCCACCCACAGGGTTAGTGATGTATGGTGTAACAATGTGTCTTGGAACTTTCACTTAATTCAGAACCCTACTAATAGGCTAGCACATTTTCACACATGTATTGTAACTATTGTAAGACTAATTTTGAACACTTGTAATGCATGTTGCTTTGACCTATGTTTAACACTTGAACTCGTTCACTTGTTGTAATACATATCTATTAATGAAAATGTGTTGTATATGTTGTTAACATTGTCTCGCCCATGTTGGTTACCTCCCCGGACATCAGACAGACCTTTCACATAAAACTTGCTATAAAAATTGTTGCACTCGCGTAGACTCATCTGCTAAGTGTTGTACGTGTTATCTTTGCTTGTGTGTTGTGACTGCCGCATCCATGTGGAATGTTCTTTCGGAAGTTGTGCACGTCATGTTTTGTTGTGTATTCCTAATAGAGTTGGGGATTCCTCCCAACCGAATTGGCACTCATTCCCACCCTCTCCCTCTACAGTGAAAGAACCATTGACACAAGTAACACTAGCAATCACCAGGCACGCGAACCTCACTTCTCGAAGACAAAGCAGACCATTCTCTTGTGCTGACAAGCAAGAGTTGAGGAAAATCTTTAAGACAATGGCAATCGAGCCATCATACCGGATAGGACTCCCACACCAAACGGTGTGAGGTCTAGTTGGGACTTCATACTGGGATTATCCCCTAAATGTTGGCAGGTCCAGCACCGTCAATAGGTAGTTACTTCATGTGTTGGTCTGTTGGTAACAATACACCGTGAGAATTGGAAATTTCTGGTTTGTTACCCTAACTATTATTGACATTTACACAAAAATGAATATTTGTATATAATTTTATGCATGAAAATAAAATTATTTGGAAAGTGATTACTTGTTTAAACAATGCATATTTATGACTAGTGTTTGTTATGGGATTAAACAGGGGTGACTTAAATGCAACATGAAAACCTATGAAGGTAAAAATTGCAATGTGAATTGCAACCCTGAATGAGAGTATAATGTTATGATATGAATGATTGTGTTATTTGGAAAAATCATAATATATATCACCTATATGACATGATGATTTCTTGTCAATTTACTTTTACAGATTGTGGAACCCATGCTGAGGTTGAAGTATGACTGCATGATGTACATAAATGTTTCTCTTGTTTTAATGACAATGTGCATATGGTTCGTTATGTAAACTATTGTGGTAAAGAGTGCTAAAAGAAGATTTCATGTGCCAAACAGTTGTGAAAGGCCAAGAGGCCTTGGGTTGATGGCGGTTGGTTGCCTGTATTTCCTCTCCCTAGAGATAGATGATCTCAGTAAGGAAAAAGAGTTGGCCAAGATGGTGAAGAGGGGTAAAATCCTGAGGCAACTCTGTTGATTTTGGAACCTATTGGAGGAGGCCCAAAAATTCCTCATAAACGGGGCACTGTTGGAGGAATAAGCAGGTCACTGCCAAGAGGAATCATGTATTGGACCTTTTGTGGTCATTGGAATTCTTGAGCTAGTTAGCTAGTGGAATTCTAGACTAGATCTGGTATGGTCTATTTCATAGTTTTGTCGGGATGTGAAAATGGCTCAATCTAGTTGTGGAAACTAGTGCCCACTAGTTGGGAGGAATGTTCTTTTTCCATTGTAGTTCTCATAATAGAAAGATTAACCAATCATTTATGTTTTATGAATTTTTTGTATGTTTGTATAAAAAAAAACACGTACATCTTGACGGGAAAAGAGCCTAGTGCTCGAAAAGAAATTACTGAAAGTGTAAGTTCCTTTATCGTATTACCAATATTTTGAATATCTTAACAAGGATTAAGACAATATGCACTTGGTGCATTTATTGATAATTTTGATTATTAGAGAGCTACGTGCTCTCTGAGTACTTTTATAAGTGTTGTATGGATGTCTTTACTGGGAGCTAAGACGATGTACACATGGTGCAGTGATTTATCCTTTTCATGACTAGAGGGTTGATGCTCTTTGAATACTAGGAAGAGTGTCGTGGTTAAAATATCACTTGGCATTGTATAAATGAGTAATAATATTCCATTTGATTGAAAATGTTGTGACTAATTTGATTATGTTGGATTTGTTGACCATAGATTACAGGGTGCTTAAATCATTGAAGCATTTGCATACAAGTGACCACGACTTCCGAGAGTAATTGGTAAGTAACAATAAGTTGGTATAAAGCTTTTGTTTTGCTTCTATGAATATGAGTAATGGCCAAGTGATGGAAAGTAGAATCTACATATTTTTACATCTATAAATTCTTATGGCTATTGATTTTGCTTATGTTAGAACATTATTGTTTTTACTTATTGGTATTTCTTGGAAATGAAATCCTTCCTTTTGAAGGGAAAGATCTCCTTTTGGGGTTGTTTATATTATTATATCATAAGTAAAAGTTAAAGATAAACACCGAGGATGGTGTTTACTTCAAGGAGGGGAGTACATAATTTCCCACAACTCCTTGGCGTCGATAAATAATAATAATTTCTTTTACTGTTATGATTCAAGAATTAGTTGCAAAAGTAATTATATTTTACTCCAGTGAGTTACAAAGTAGGAAATTAGTTCAAAACCTAATTTTAAACATTCATACAACTTAAAAAAAAAGAGGGAGAGAAAGTTTAAAATGGCTTGTAAAATCTAGGAGCTAAATTGTTTTGCATTACATTATACTTTACATTACAAGACATAAGGGAAAACAACTATGTCCAAGAAAGGACTCGCTTTGTAAAGACTAGTAGTCGATGGATGAGAGGAAGTTTGGTTGTATCTCAATGGTTTGTTTCAACCTCTCTATGTTTCTCACTCATTTGTTGCCACCATGCATAAAGATGGGACATGCGGCTAAGTGTATGGAAAGCTCTCTTTTCCTTGTTTTTTTGGATGCCTATGGTTGTGACTAGATGACTTGCGTAGATCTCGTTATTTTTACTGTGGGTGGTTACCTTCTTGGAAGGATTCCCTGGATTCACGTGCGGAAATGAATAAGCGTTGGTGGTTTCTTTTAATTTTGTTTGTAATTATAATTCACATAAAGGTGCAATATTACTGTCACTTAATTCAATCGTGGAAAAAGACACAAAACTTTGGTTAAACACCTTCGAGGAATTCGATTGAGATCCATAGAATATTCTCGACCTTTAATCTAAGTGTATTTCATTATTTATAGTTTTTTTTTGAGGTTGATGGTAAACGAGTTTAGTTTATTATTGCTATAATGGGCATGTAGTTGGACTAACATTTTGAGCTCATAGTTGAAAACTATTATGATTTCTTGAGGTTAAGATTTTGTGCTTATATGCACAAGATTAATATTTATTATGCGATATTTTATTTGGAAAGATATGCATTGCATGTATGAAATAATAGCTAATATTCTCTTTATTTCTTGAAAGGAAATATTTATTTTCATGCATGAAAGAGTAGCTACTATGCATTATTTTCTTGTATGTGTTTTCTTTTGGAAAATAATATCAGTTGAGGTGTACAAATCGATATAGTTGATGTTAATTTTTGAAAAAGAAATATTGATTGCATGCATCATTGTATTAGATTTTGAAGTGAAATGTCTTTAGATACATTATCGTATTAGATTCTTGGAAAAGAGAAAAGATTTTGCATGCACTATTGTATTAAATTATTGAAAAAGACAAATGTGTGTTTAATGCACAAAAAGAACAACTACTTGGGATATATTTTTTTGGAAAAGAAAAAAAATGATTGATTAATTTGTTGTTTCCTAAAAGAATCACACCTTATTTAAAAAAAATAGGATCCATGCTATCCAGGTTATTTTTCTTGAAAATGGAGATAAATTAAATAAGGTAATTCATGAAATATTTTCATGGGTGCTGAAAAAGAAAAGAGAAAAGTTAATTAGATTATTTTTTTGGAAGGGTTTTCATGAATCTGTATGCATATATTACTCATGTTGTATAGTTAAAGACTGCAAGGATTTGGGCGCTACAAAAAGTTTACATAGGAGTTTTGTGCATGAATTGATGAAAATTAAAGATTGCTTTCTTAAAATATGCATATGAAACAAGAATTGTGCTTATATCAAGCAAATGATCATCATTGTTTTTTAGGTCAACTCCCATCCTTTATTAGTGGTCCATAGATCAACAATGGTGGACTTTGGCCCATAATTAACTTGCTCATGCTTGAGAGGTTTATTAGCCCCAAATATGGTTAGTTCACATTTTTCGTTATAAAGGGGATGTGTTCGACCACTGTGGGGCATGGAATCCCCCCCAAGGCATGTTTTGGGGTTCAAAGTCCAAGTTTTTGCCCAATCTTGTTGTAAAGCTCTGCGAATTGCAGGGACAGGGCGCGAAAGTATAATAGAGTCATAGGGTTGTCTGCCCTAGTTTTGTAATGTAATGTCCGCTAGATAGGCCTACCCATGGTCCGCGGAGCATGGGATTGTATAAATAGAGAGAGGTTCTAAGTGTAAAAGATCGAGAATGGTAGAGTGGAGAAGAATAAGAAGTCTAAGTGATTGAGTCACAAGTGTAAAGTGTGTCTTTAGGTAGTAGAGTAGAAGAAGGCTTTGCAGCTGCGTGCGCAGAGGCCTAGTAGTCCATCGCTGAGTGCACAGGTCGGAGTTGAGTCTGTTACCAAAGACGAAATTAAGAAAAAGAATTTTTATCATAAATCGGTTTATCTGTTTTTGA
Organism: Pinus taeda; assembly: GCA_000404065.3. NCBI lineage: Eukaryota > Viridiplantae > Streptophyta > Pinopsida > Pinales > Pinaceae > Pinus > Pinus taeda. The sequence goes on along the minus strand of APFE030433666.1, from coordinate 100,839 downwards.
GTTAATGCATGATTGATATAATTTGCAAATATATTGTTTATGTATTGCGCGCACCTGTATGAATGGTTTTTGTTGTTAAGTATAACTGAAAGCACGCAAGTAGGCTAAATTAATCAACTAACATTGGAATACCAGTGAAGACTTGGGTAATAACGCAAAAGCGCAGTGTTCGACCCCCGAGTAGGGCTGCACGAAGGCAGTGTATCAGGCTGCGAGGTACGGGAAAGTGCGCGAAGTGACTTGCACGCAGGGTCAAACCACGAACCACTTGAACTCATCAGACGTTTCTAGGGTGGGGAAACCTGGTTCTAGCACCCTCCCATACTACTTCGGATGAGACCTCAGCCCGCACTTCTCAGACTGTTGCCGAAAGGGCTAGCAGTACCGAGATTTGTTTGGCTAACTTAACTCTGAACCTGGGTCAGGCCCCAATAAGCCAACAAATGGTTCCGTTGTCGGGACTGAGATCTGCATAAGAGATGTCTGATGTCGTATCACTGGAATCTGACAAAGAAAGGAATTGAAGAGTGGTTGAACAAAAAGATTCGCAAGTTCGTGACGCAGGAAAACAGGAATCCACGGTTATGAAAGGAAGAGTGGTTAGATTGCTACTTATATACGAAAATCCATGAAATTTTCTTTGCATCCTTCCCCTCTGAATTGTATGAGTGGATCAAGGAGCTAGAAGACAGTCAAGGAAGGTGTAGACTCGATAAACCTATTGTGTGGACTCCAATGTTGGTGCGTAGGCTAGAAGCATCAGAAGATAAAATTGTGCGCGTTGTGGACCATTGGCTTGATCAAATTATAGGAGGGTTTATCATCGAGTTCGCAATAAATACTTCAGTCATCTATAGCGAGGCGAAATGACGCTTCCTCAAAGGACCGCGAGGGAAGTACGTTAAATATTTGAACACTTGGATTAAAATGTTACTGAGTGAAAAGTGGGTTATGCGAATAAATTGATGTTTGGAGCTACACGAAGTGGGAGGATCTACAAAAACGAAGGTAGCACAGAACTAGAGTCTAGCCCCTTGATTTCACCTCCGCGGGAAAGCGAGGAAAAGCTCGCGAAAGTTTCACCAAGAAGTGCGATCAGTCTAATAAAGTAGCGAATTCTGCGCATACCAGCCCCACCTACACCACCACCATTTTCACCATCTTCACCCCCGTCTTCGCCCACGCCACCTCCGCCACCACCACAGTTCAATATGGCAAGCGCAATAAAGTTGTCCGTGTTCAGAGGAGTAGGGAATGAAGATCCATACCAGTTTTGGTTTGTGGTAAAGGTTGTATGGGAAGCGCAGGGAATCATGGATGACAATATAAAGAAAGCAACATTGGTCAGCGCTTTGCAAGATCGCGCACTGACGTGGTACATTAAGCATTCCAATGATAATCCAAACACAGGCATCACGGATATCCAAGCTGCACTAAACAGGGAATTTAACAGGCCAAAATCAGAGACACAACCGATTATTGGATTTAAGGAAATCGCGATGCTTCCAGGCGAGACCCCCTAGGAGCTAGATCAGAGACTAAAGGGTATGATTTGTGAATCCAACATGACCTTGACGAATGGGCAACACCGCACATGGTTTGTAGCATTGCTAATGCCGCATCTAAGGAACGCATTGTCACAGCAGAAGCTATCCACTTACGCTGAGGCCTTGGAAATCGCAATGAGACTGCATGAGACCCCGCTACAAGATCCTAACCTGGGAGTCCAACAGATCCACGCGCAGTTGAAAAACTTGTGCCTTGAGATGCAGAGTTTGAAACAAGAGAGGACGGCTTGACCAAAAGCGCGCGAAGTATGGTGCGTAAAGTGCAAAAGCCAGGGACATGACAAGGACCATTGTCTAGTGTTCGCGAGCTACCTAGCGGCAGGAGGACCAATGCCATTGAGACCAGAGGCACAAGCAAGACTGAGTGTGGCGCCTACATTGTGGTGCGCGATTTGTCAGAGAGGAGGAAAGCATGCTACAGATAACTGCCATCTATTACAGAAGTATACGCAGATTTCCCAGCAGTTGTTCTGTAATTTCTACAGGTTAATAGGCCACGATGAGCAAACCTGTAGAAGTTATGAACTAATGATGGATCGGACTCCTACCTACAGAGTTCAGATCGAAACACGAGCCCTCAATCAAAATGTAGGGATGGCACGCACTGGATTTCAGGGGCGCGGACGAGGTTGAGGTGGAATGGGACCAGGAAGAGGTCGCAGACAACTGATCTGTTACAATTGCGGATGGCTAGGGCTTTATGCCCATGATTGTACAAATCTCACAAGACCATCATGCTTATATTGTATCCAGTTTGATCATGAGATAGAGGATTGTCCCACGTGATAGTGAGGCTGCGCGATAAAGGAACACTCCAACCTCCCCCGGCTCAGAACCTGCAAATGATGAGGTTTGAGCTGCACGAGGAAGACCCAAATGTAAATATCGTGCTCTAAAGTGGTATCACGATAGGAGATGACAAAGGAAAACAGCCTGAAGAGAGTCCCTGAGTTCGCAAGGCTCCAACAAAGGAACCAGAATTTGATTTAGAGTGTGCTAAGGAGACATTCATAGAAGTTAAGAAGAGCTTCGCGGAGGCCTCCACTTCAGGTAGTAAAAACAAACTGGAACTAGAAATGGACCCATCAATGCTCACTACCTTTTTGGAGACATGCATGAAGTTGTTGCAGCACCAAGGCTGTGAAGGGGCTGCAATAACTCATAACTAAATGTGTTGGGACCACGCCGAGAGAACCGCGCGTAATCCGGAAGCTCAGGATGCACATAATGCGAACAGGAAGAGAGATGAGATTGACCACACAAATCGGGGAATATGAAATGGATCAAGTAATTTTGTATTTAGGATCAGACGCAAACGTCCTGCCAAAGCAGACATGGTAGCGCATGGGCAGGCCCGCATTGCAATGGTCTCTTATTCAATTGCAAATGGCGAACCAACAAAAGATCCTACCTATGGGAAGATTGCACAAAATAATGGTGGATATCAAAGGTGCGAGCGCGCTTACAGATTTCAAAGTGACAGAGATTGTTGATGACAACAATCCCTGTCCCGTGCTACTGTGAATAGATTGGGCCACTAACATGAATGGAGTGATAAATCTAAAAAAGCACAAGATGATTTTTGAGAAAAATTCATTGTGCATAGTGGTACCTTTAGACCCTGTGGAACGATCACGCTTCACAGAGCTGGTGCGCGACTATGATAACGACGACGATATAAACTGCATTTACAAGATAACTGCACGGGAGCAGGACTAAGTGAATCCACAGCGGATGGCTGACTCTCATGGGAGCGTGAAAGCTCTTACACCTCAAATTCAAACGAGGAAATAGAACGATGGCAGAACCGATTACACGAGGTAACCACGCTCAACTGCAACATGATGATAAGGTCACTACACTGCGTAGCAACGAAAATGAGAGATCTGCCTATGTATGATAGGTTGATAGCAGTGAATGATTTACTGAACAAATTTGAAAGAAAAGTGCCAGATCATCATCGTTTCGACGCTCTGAAATGGGCACTGTGCTCTACCCCCGTAAGGTGGTGGGCTACGCACCAGCAAAATTTTGAGAACTGGAGCGAATGCAGAAGGACAATGCTCATGCGATTTGGAAAGCCTCAAATGTGGATGAAAGTCGGGTATGATGGATGAAACAACCCGCGCGCCCACCTTTCTAGATGGGTATAGGCGTATGATGCGCACCCTGCATGAACGCACACTGTCCTCACGATAAATAAGCAGGAGCGGGCAAGACGATGGCGCAAACGACGACCAGGAGGTATGATAAGACCAAGCGCGCTGAAGATTATCTGCATAGAAGCCTTTAACAAAGTATGTGAAGTAACACGGTCCACCATGTGAAACACATTCACTGGGACCTGCGCGTACCAGCAGTTCTATGGGCTTATAGGACCATGCGCAAAACCATGACTGCGCTGGCACTTCTGAAGCTGAAATATGAAGCAGATGTTGTAATCCCTATGGAGCATGCGAAGCCTAGTCTGCGCACAGTAGCACCCATAGATACGATGGTTCGCAAAGCCCGAAACAGGGGATCACACAACCACAAGAAACATAATTCATGGGACTTAAGGAAGAAATCAAATAGGGGAACCTTAAACTCCACAAACTTGAAGAAGAAAGGGTACGATTAAGGAAGAAAAGCGCTCTAATGGATGCGGAAGTCAAGAAGCTAGAGGAAGAAATAACGAAATATTTTCTTGGCAAAAAGACCAGGGTTGTAAGACAGGGTGCATGCAATCCCAATGATAGGGTTAAGACCTATTGCCACGAATTGATCAATCTGATGCCTTGGCTTGGACCGCATATTGCTAACCATAGTAACCAAGGTAACACGTTGCAAATGGTGAAGTGCGCAATGCCGACCATAACAATACAAGGTAGATATTCTCCAGGAACCACGATGGAGGACAAGATGGAACTCTACACGGGTGGTGCGACCACCTGACTAGCCAAGGGAAGGACAGTCTTAGCGCTCCAGGCAGTTGGAAGGGAGCACAAGACTATAAACTATTCTGCCCAGGAGCTGCGCGATATTGGAGATGTGTGCAGAAGCAGAGAGTCGCAAGGTCCGCGACTGCGCACGGGGGGTTGTGCTGCCGCACGGGTTGGCCAGAAAGTGACTGTTGAAGTCCCTATTCACGATGGGATGCTTGACTCAATCCCAAATGGAGCGGGCAACAAGCATTTAAGATGCGATTTATGGGCAAGATTTGGGAAAATCTACCACCAAAAAAGCATTAATGAACCAGAATTGGGGGGAATGGTCGAATTCGAATTCAAAAAGCGCTATAAAATACAAAGGGTTGCCCAACAAACAACATTTGGTCATTTGCGAATTGAGCGATTGAGCAAAGCCCTGAGTATTGTGAGCTAAGAGTTGATTAAACCCCTGAATTCGCAAGTGATAGGTCACTGCATAACTACAATGACAACAAATAAGGATGGTATGGGGATAGAAGAGGTGACCGTCGGCGAGGCTGCGCAAACCCTAACTGTGGGGGATGTTCCAGAAGGTGTCGAGATTGTGGTAGAGATCCCTAAATCACTGCGCACACCAAGATCGAAGAAGGATAAACAAGCAATGGATCCCGTACGCGTGTCCTTGCGAAACCCGCTGCATAGCAAACTGTCGATGGAGGAGAAAGGGAAAGTTATCACTATAGAAACAGACAAAGAAGAAGAAGATTTGCAAGATCTTACCATCGTAGAAGAAGAAGATGAAGGCATGGAGCTGGATAATCAGCCTAGGCACTCTGCGACAAAACTACCCACCTATGTTCCCCCGCGAAAAGGGAAAGCCAAAGTGCCCAAGGACCTGGATGAAACCAAGAGCTCACTCCAGATCCCGCTCCTCCCAGATGGCATTATGTTTGAAGGCACGCACCTGCACTGTGTACCGACCATGAAATTCGAAGATTGGAACCTCGCTGACCACGAGAAGTACCCTCACCTTCAGACTGGAAACCTCATGAAACAGAACACTGCGGCAGTGTTGACAGCGTTAGAGCCACAGAAGTGGTTGCACGAAGTGGATAAGGTCGAGCTGCTGAACCTACTTTGGGTGTCGCATTTCCACCGTGCCCCAATAACCATTTTCATCATCAAGCATCTGCTTTGCCTGGTGCATGATGGGTATTTATGGCTGAAGAATCCCATCCCCATCACGACAGAACTGATTCATCACATTTCCCGGCTTCCATACAAAGGAAAGAACCCTGCGACCATATCGGAAGGAAAGGGCAGTGATTTGGCTCTCGCAGAGGCCATGAAGACAAAGTACAAGCTAGAAAAGAAGAAGAGGGGCTATGCCATCTCTAGCATCAAGGACAAAGCGATACATGTGGCAACCCAAATCCTCATAGGAAAAGTTATGCGCAAATGTAACGCAAACAAAGTACCTACGCCGGCGGTCGCACTGGCCAAGCAATGCGCGGAGGGGGTCGAGTTTAACTGGTCTGAATTCCTCTGCACGGAATTCTTAGAGAATTGCCGCGAAGCCCATGAGCAGGGTAAAACCTTCCACTATGCATGATTGTTGTTGTCCATAGTGCTCATAGCCGGGGAATTGTTGGAGGACAATCAATTCCCCATAATTGACAGAGATTTACCAAAGGCCGCGAAGTACGCTTCGCTCTGGGCCATGAAGGATGCTACAAGGATACACGACAGCAAGATCTTTTGGGTGCTCATGGACATGAATATCCAAATGTGGATCAATCATAAGTCGTGGTTGTCGCCCACGGTTTACAACAGTCTGCAGAGTTTTGCAGAATTTAAGGCAGGCATGCACAACATCTATATCAAGGCGCACAAGGATCCGACAAAGCAATGGACGAAGCAGTGGACGAAGTCACTGACGACGCCATTTTCAATGTCTTGGAGGCATGGTCTCCAAAATGGTGTGCCTCGGACATTGCAAAACTCGAGAGGTCGGTAACACAAAAGAAGAAAGATGATGCCAAGTTGCGCATTGCACAGTTGGGCAAAAATAACGGAAGAAAACAACAGCAGCAGAAGTGCGGGCAGCGTGGGAAGTGGCACAGAAAGTAGCCGAGCAGGAAAAGGCCACAGCAACAGCGACAGCACAAGAAGTAGTCGCGAAGGTGGGCGAGGGCCAAGCAACGCCTTCGCAAGGGCAGGCAACAAAGGAAGCAGAAACAAAAGGAGGAAGCGTGGACCCACAGACTGTGTCCACACAGTTGAAGCGCCAACACCCAGCAGAGCGATCAGTTTCGAGGAAGAAGGTCAAGGCCTCGAAATTGTCCATTGACCCAATCACCCTAACCGAGGGTGATCTGCATGACATTGGCGAGACGGTGCGAGATGCCACAAATAAGACTCTTCATGATTTCATGCAGGAGCACCAGACTGTGTTGGGGGCCCTCAGAGCGCAGTTGCAAGACTTACAGGTGCGCCCCCCTCAGGTTGGTACCCTTTCAACCAACCTCGCAGTCAGATCCATGGAAATAGAGCAGATGTTGCGCGCATGGATGACGAACACAATCGTGTTGCCGGAAGGGGCTCTAGTGACATCAAATGAGGACGACAGGCTTTCGGTTAGCACAATGAAAGGTCTCAGGGTTAATCTAATTGCCCTTCTGCGCGAGACATTATATCTATTGCAGGATGGGATAACCGCAGAGCTGTGCACCAGGGAGAGTCGCGCGCTCCAAATCCTCAGTGAGAAGAAGATAAACATGGAACAACTCAACTTGCAACGCAACGAATTTGTGTCGCAAAATCAACAGCTGGTGCAGGTGATAGGCAACGCTTGCCGAAGCGTCCCGGAGCTGGCCATCCTAGCAAATCTACCAGCGGAGGTGCGAATCCACAAGTTAGCAGCAGGAGTCCGTGAGCCCAGGGAAGAAACAACAAAGGTTCAGCTGGAGCTGAATCTTCAGATTGCCGAGATGAGATTAAAAGTGTAGCCATCCACTCCCCCAGAAGTTAGAGAACAGCGCGCTAGCATTATCACAGCAGGATTAGAGGAAATTGGAGGTGCAGTGCGAGACTGCACCAGCATGTTGGAAGAATCACTTGAGGTCATCAGAACTCTGCAGGAGGACCCCGACATCCAGTGCTTAAAGACAAAGGCGTGAGAACTCCAACAGCAATATGACAATGTCTGAGGAACTGCGTAGATAGTGGTCCTCACCCAACGACTTGCGAGGATGTAGCAAGCTAAAGCACGTGGATGCGGCACGACATAAGGATGCAGTTCTCAAAGCGCGCATCCAGCCTTGGATCGGCGAGGCCTTCACTATCACGACAGACATCAAAGGCAAGCTCATGCACATACAAGGGATGCACACATTGATGCAGAGAAGCAATCTAGACACAGAGGTCTCGGAACAACATATGTAGCAGATCCAACAAGCAGCAGCTCAGTGCATTGCCGACCTCTGCGCAGTTCGAGAACAATTGGAGGAACTCCACACAAAGATCGTCGCACCGACAGAGTGACTCGAGAGCAAGTCACGATGTTTGTGTTGGAGGCTTGTTGGGCATGGAATACCCCCCAAGGCATGTTTTAGGGCTCAAAGCCCAAGTTTTGACCCAATCTTGTTATAAAGCTTCACGAATTGCGAGCGCGGAGCGCGAAAGTATAATAGAGTCACAGGGTTGTCTGCCCTAATTTTGTAATGTAATGTCGGCTAGATAGACCTACCCATGGTCCGCAAACCATGGGATTGTATAAATAGAGCGAGACTCTAAGTGTAAAAGATAGAGAATGGTAGAGTGGAGAAGAATAAGAAGTCCAAGAGATTAAGTCACAAGTGTAAAGTGTGTCTTTGGGTCGTCGAGTAGGAGAAGGCTCTACAGCTGAGTGCGTAGAGACCTAGTAGTCCGCAGCTGAGTGCACGGACCCCTACCGTTAAATGCGCAAGGCAGAGTCGAGTCTGTAACCAAAGAAGGAACTAATAAAGAGAAGTTCTATCATAATTTTGTGTATCTGTTCTTAAGTTAATGCATGTTTGATATAATTTACAAATATACTGCTTATGTACTGCGCGCACCTGTATGAATGGTTTATGTTGTTAAGTATAATTGAAAGCACGCAAGTAGGCTAAATTAATCAACTAACATTGGAATACCAGTAAGGATTTGGGTAATAACACAGAAGCGCAGCGTTCAGCCCCCGAGTACGGCTGCGCGAAGGCAGTGTATCAAGCTGCGAGGTACGAGAAAGTGCGTGAAGGGACTTGCTCCAAGAGTCAAACCGCGAACCACTTGAACTCATCAAACATCTCCAAGTTGTGGAAACCTGGTTCTAACACCCTCCCATACTACTTTGGGTGGGACCTTAATACGCGCTCCGCGGACTGTTGCCAAAAGGGCCAGTAGTACTGGGATTTGTTTGGCTAACTTAACTCTGAACCTAGGTCAGGCCCCAATAAGCCAACAAGGACATCAATGACACCTCACTCCACACTCACAAACAACATGATTGAAACAATGTTGGGGTTGATTTTTGGACTTGCGACAATGTATTGTATGGGAATGAGAATTCTTAAAGGGTTCCTATCACATAATGCAAGTTGGACCACCACAACACTCTAATTGTCGTTTCCATCTCCATCCTTCAAGCTTGCACTATAATCCACAAATGGAGATTTTAACAAATTAGAAGCATCATGCAAGATTTACATTTAACATGTCAAGTTTGTTTAAAAATCATAAATTCATTTCTTCATTTCTAAATATACAATAGAGTTTATATTTTGATAATATGACATCCTGTGTTGAACTCATTGACCCAAGGAAGTTTGTCTCCTCAAAGGGCATCCTTTTAAGAGATCATGAAGAGAAATTCACTAGTGAACTTTGAGACCCATTTACACATTGATTCAACAAACTTGTACAACCAAAACAAGTGCTTTGAAGAGTCCTGCTACACAATGGGCACTTTGGTTACACTAATTGAAGGCACTAGAGGCATTTTCCTAAAGCAAGTCACCTACCATCAAAGAGCAAGGAAATGTGACTTTTTCTAGCTCTATATGTGGCTTTCATTTGGGTTTGAGCATGTAGAACCAATTTTTATGCTTTGATTTAGGCTTCCATAACATATCTAGCCTGGTACCCAAGATAAGGATTTTACTTGATGATTTGTAACCATTAGTGCATTTGTACTTCTCGAAGGCTTTTGTATTTCCATCTCTACTACCTCCATCAATCTATTGGAGCTTGAAACTCAAACTTGATGAAAACATTGTTTAGGATCACGTTTTACTCTACTTTGAAATCAATAGTTTTAAATTCAATAGAGGAAATTTGATAGGTCAATGACATCATGCATGGTGGTGCAGCCATCTATTTAGTTAGAATAACAATCTTTTGGCTTTCTTAAAATCTAAGTCTTTGAAAAGGTTTTCATTAACCTATCCTTTAAATTTAACTAATGTAACTTAATTTGCAATAGTCTCAAAGCTTGATGAATTTCATCCACTTGTAGAAAATGTTTTAAATGTGGTGTTCCAATAGGAGATTAGGCCTTATTGCACAACAAAAAAAACCCAAAATAGATCTACCCACTTTTTAAAAACTAAGAACATACTCCAATAATCCTAACAATCAAATATAATCTCACACATAAAACACATACTCCAACCCACCAACCTGCCGAATAAAGCAGGGTAGAAAAAGCTCAGAAAAGTTCAATAAAACTTCGACTCTCAAATATGTTTTCCTGAACTTACAATTTATCATTACACCAGAGTAAGAATATATGTAAAAGTAAAGAAAAGTCTGCTTTAATTTACATTGCCAGCATGCCCAGACAATACTAAACCCACAGTCGCATCAAGATAATACTCAAATCCACAAAGAGACTGCGCACCAAGAAAACACTCAAATCCACAAAGAATCCTCAAATAAGAAAATACGTTATCATACTTAGAAACCCCAGCCTTCATCGAAGAACAATCGACATGGTAAAGTATCTCCCAGTGAACAGACGAGAAAATCGAATGTACATAAACCTTTAGTTTTTAAGGAGTAAAACATAGTTTTTGTTCAAAGAACCAAATCATTGCATTACGAAAATCCATCGAATATAATAGCCCCACAGATTAAAATTGATAAGATTACAATTTGAATCGTAATAATGTTCAGAATAAATTATCAATAAAGCCGACCATGCTTCATCTAATAATGCCAGGGGTATAAAACTGACAATGCTTCATCTAATAATGCCAGCCTTCTAAAACTGTTATGGAGTTCTTCAGAAATGTCATTCCAGCAAATATTCAATATAATGCCTGACTAAAAAAATTGAACATGCCACAATTGAGAATTACCATAAAAGTTGTCCCCGTCGAAACATAAGCAAAACCTCAGAAAAGATGGTATCAGCCAATTCCCAGAAATCCATCTCAGGCTGTGATAGTCACACTACACATACAAGTGCCAGAGGGTCTAATAGATGTAACCTGCCACTCTGAACCTGGCAGAGAATTTGGATCATAAACTAGCGTCTCATACAGGGGCTCCGCTTTAGTGGAAAACAACAATAACTTTCCATTGAGAATACCAAAACAAAAGCCTACAGTCATGCTGTTTGTCAGTGGAACAGGAACCCTTTTCCATGAATTTTTGGCTGGGTCAAAGACTGCCAATTGTCTTTCGTTCTTCCACTCAATGCAAAAGAGATTTTCATTCAAAACAGCATGAGCAACAACCATAACACAACCATTCTTTGTTTCATTCCACACGTGCTTTTTGGGGTCATAAATATCCACATACCTTGAATTCCCAATGGTGAAACTTGAACGGCCGCCCATGACATACAGCTTATCTTCTAGCCCACAAGCAAAGCAACCCCATCTTGGACGTTTCAGACTCTCTATTAGAGTCCACTTATTTCGTTGTCTATCAAATACCTCAACACTGGACAGACCCTCCCCACCTGCTCCATGACCTCCAATTGCATAAACAAGGTCATCAACCACTGAACAAGCAAATTCAAAACGTGCCACATTCATCTTTGCAAGCAAACTCCACCTGCACTCACAACCATGGAGCTGCCTTGTTAGAACTAAATAAATCCCATGATATGTTGATGAAAGCTTAAAAGAACTAAAATGAAACGTTAACAAGTGAAATGGTTTTGGAAGTTAGGATTCTAGGGGTAAAGTCTTCTATACTTGTATTCAAATTTCATATCACTAAATATGCGAGGAAACTTGCATTTGTGCAAATCTAGGACAGAATAGTGTGAAGAAAATAACCTATTTAATATTGGATCATAACTGTATGTATCTGCTGAAGCCTCTGCTGAGTAGCCATTATCAACCAACCCACCAATGACCATTAGTTTTTCATCTATCACAACAAACCCAAAAGCTCTCTTCAAAGGACCAGGCATGGATGGAAGAAATTCCCATTTACCACGGGCAGAATCAAGAACTTGCCACTGCATTTTGCCACTACATGAATCTGCAGTCAGCACATAAAGCCATTCTTCAAGGGTGCCAGCTAGTTTTCTTGTCATATAAAATTCATTGCTCAGAATGAAACTCCTCCATGCTTTCGAAACAAATCTCAGTGACTGAAAATCTGAGCGAGGTACTAGTGCAAGACAAGACTTGGCAACATCATCAGGAAGGCCTGGCAAAAGGGCAGATTCATAATCACGATCATTACATAGAATACTTTTTGATATACATTCCTGCTGAGCTGAGGACCTGACACGGGCTCTAGTGGCTTCTTTCTTTGTGAATGGCTTCACTATTGGAAATGCTTTAGTCAGTGGCAGGGTTTTCAAAATATTCTTAAAATCAGCATCAATGGCGTCTTTCTCAACTATCAGATCACTTTTAGATGAATCCATGCATTCTTTTTGTGGCCATACTACATTTTCAACTGAGCATGGCAATTTGGTAGGTACAGCACCATTCATTAAAATGGTTCTTCCAGTATCATGAGCTGTCCCCATAGGGCAAAATCTTGCAAGAGGGAACATTTATCCAAGTCCTGTGACAGCCAAATATCCCCGATTGCCTGATTTTTATATGGTGACCAGTTGCTATCTAAATAATCAGACACAATGTCAGCACGAGCTGCTGTGCCAAATGGTACCGGTATCATAGAGGTTCAAAATACCCTTCACTCATGGGAATTTTGGGGGACCATAGTTTACAAGTTGATGAAATATTGACTAGTCCCTTTATATCTGCTAAAAATCTTTCGGCTTTGTATTGGTTAAGAGTCAATGCCATTCCAAGAACGATACTCAAACTGCCAGTTCTAAAATGACAGTAAGAAGGTTCGGGTTGAAAACTACAAGAAAAATTGTTGGAAGCGCACATCTCCTTGCTATCTGTAAATACATCAAGGCAGCGAAACCAGCATTAGAGTTTGGTCTTTTGCTTTTCATTGGTAGCTCAAATCCATCCTAAACCTATCGAAGTCAACTTAGAGAAACATGAAGAGTCCTGATGACCATAGGCTAGTTATTTCAAAGATCAAAACATACCGATTGCAACCACAGAACTGTCAATAGTCTTAGCCCCCAACCTCGGCCATGTTTACAATGTTATGCAAAATACCTGCAACGACTGTAAATGACTCAAAAATACATGTCTTCTATTAAAGGCGAAGCGTAACACATAAGGAAATATATTTTGAAACTCATCAAAATGAAATCATGAAAAGCTGCTGAAGCTGATATGTTCCAAATAAATATCCCTGCCCTTAGATTATGGTAATTCAATTTTTTTATTCTCCAAGAGATATTATTGTGAGCAAAAGGTTGATAAATTAATGTGAACTTTTATCAAAAACTCTTTGCTCCGCTTACCAGATCAAATTATAAGGAAGACGCAATAAATTAATATCAGAATGAGAGTGCCAATAGCGGTCTACAGAGAGGGTTGAAACTTGACAGTGCTCATGATTTCTGAAATTCCTTTCCATAAAGTTCTGTTACAGTTTAGGCTCAGTCCAGGCCATTACCCAGAGTACATTCTCAAGTTCTAAATTGGTACATTCATGATGGTTGACTACAGTAGCACTAGCTCCTCTTCTACCTGTAGTGCAAATTAGTGAATCTCTTCTTGTACAGAGCAGTACCTATTTCTATTCCTGTTTTTCACTCCTTTGTACTCTATTTTATTTGCATGAGCTAGGAACCTTATAGTTTCCTTTGACTCTCCGACATTGTCATTATGACTTGTACTTTCTAGTCTACATAGAAGGTTCACACTGTTCATGATTTTCCAAAATTCTTTTCCGTAAAGTTTTTTAATTGTTTAAGCTCAGTCCAGGCCATTCCCCAGAAGACATTCTCAGACTCTGTATTGGCACCTTCACCCTCTTCTACTTTTAGTGGAAAGAAGCTAATCTCCTCTTCGCATAGAGCTGAACCTACTCGTATTTTTTTAAGAAGGTTTACCTTGATCTTAAGAAGGTTTAACTCTATTTTCAACGCTCTTTAACTCTTGCTTTTGGACTTAATGGTTGCCATTGACACATTGTCATTATAAGTTTTACTTTCTCATTAATAGATTTTTTGGTCATTTTTAATTACCAATATAATCTCGTAATTTCTTTTGTTTTCTTTATCCGACTCCAGAAAGGCTTTCAATTTATTTGGGCAGTTTTTACTACCAATATAATTTGTAAATTTCTTTTGTTTTCTTTCTAAATCTTCAGAAAGGCTTTCAATTTTGTTGTTATCCAGCACAAGCACAAGCACCGCATACTACATGCAGATGCCACAAAACAGACCAGAAAAGGAAACCAATAATATGCTATGCAAAATGAAATTTCTTTCCAAGTTTATTGATTGATTAATTCTCATGGTTATATCATATCTATATGTAAATAGAAATACTATCATATTTAGAAAAATACAATTTCTAAAAAAAATATTTTAATAATATTAATAATAATTAAAAATTATTATTCTAATTTTTTAAATTTATTTCTTTTCTATTATTTTAATTTTTTAAATTTATTCCTTTTTCTATTATTAAATGTTAATAATATTTAACTAATAATTTTAATATCATTAAAAAAATATTATAATGAAAGAATTTGATTTATTTCACATTTTGATAAACCTCAAGTTAAAATAAAATTATAATTAAAGGAATTTGATTTATTTCAGTGAATAATAAAGTTAAAATTAAAATATATTTAAATTGATGTGTATCGAATAACAAAGGAATTCAAAAATTTATAATTATTAACAATTTACTTATAAAACCCATGAAAAGCAAGATTAAAAGAGGAAAAAGAGGATTATGAAAATTAACAAAATAGTCTTAAATTATTTTAAATTATAATGTATGAATAAGATAAATGGAAACATTGTCCTGAAGTATGTGCGGTGAGAAGTTATGAAAGAACACTAACTGTAATGTGTCATTATAAGAAAATAGTTCTAAAATTATATATAATTTATTTTGTAATTATAATTAGGTTTATTTTGATAATTAGGAAGAATGATTAATATTTTTCTTATCCAAATTCAATTCTTTCCAGTAATATGATGAGCTTTCTTGTAATGGCTTCAAGTTTATTATTGAATCTAGACTCTAAACAACTTTTCTAAGACTAAATTCTTTCTTATAAAAAGATATTTCTAATAAAACTGGTATATAACTGGTATTCCTCCTAATATAATTGATATATAATTAGGTTTATTTTGATAGTTAGAAAAAATGATTAATATTCTTCTCATCCAAGTTCAATTATTTTAAGTGATGTGACAAACTCTATTGTAATGACTTCGAACTTTGTTATTGAATCTAAACTCTAAACAATTCTAGTATAATGATATTTCTACTTTAAAAAACAAACATTTTGCCTAATAAAAAACCTGGAAAAAGAAGATCTGAAATGAAAGGGGTTTGTGCTTAAGGTGGTTAACGTTATTCTTCCCAACTAAAGAAACAAATGATACATAAAAACTGAAGCAAAAATAGGGTTAACTCCGAAAGCTCTATGGAACAAAGCCAGAGCACCTCTGCTGCTTTGCATTCAACGTAAGTTAGAAAAAGAAGATCTGAAATGAAAGGGGTTTGTGCTTAAGGTGGTTAACGTTATTCTTCCCAACTAAAGAAACAAATGATACATAAAAACTGAAGCAAAAATAGGGTTAACTCCGAAAGCTCTATGGAACAAAGCCAGAGCACCTCTGCTGCTTTGCATTCAACGTAAGTTAGAAAAATGTGAAATGGGAAATCACAGTGTTCACACAGAATCTGATATTATCAATGAAGCATCTGAACTATCTGTACTTCTTTCTTTCCAAAATATTTGAAAAGGGGACCGAAGAACTGAAAATCTAGCAATCAGAGAACACAAAACTTAGTTTAACCCTTTAAATTAGAAGCCTACAAGTCCTAATTTGAGTCACTAGCATACCATGTAAAATGCTTTAAGAACATCAATAAGAGACCGTCATTAATAAAAAATGAGAAAGGAAACCAGAGAGGAGTTAAGAATAGGCAGAGGACCGAACCGAAAAATGTGAAGGCCGGCCGACCCCAAACTTTCTTTCGTCTCACAAATGCGTGCCTATTTTCTGTTTTTTTTACCAGATCTCCATGTTTTTTTCGAAGAATCCAAGCTCACTACCTAGCAACTAGTGATCTTATGTAACTATGGAGATCCGTCCCTCTTTTATTGACAGGCGCAGCGCACGAAAATAGATAAATAGCCCGCGAGCTTTACAGCGTGAAAAATCGACAACGTGATTTGAAAGATTCGAACGGCGGGCCAAGTTTCTGTCAAACTCAAGTCATGTCATTTTTTTTCTATGCGCACAGGGTTCCTATGGACATGGATAGGCCGAAGGAGCGTGCGATTCGCGAGGCAGGTGGGAATAAGATAAAACAATGCATCAGGTTTTCCACAAAGCCTTCAAATACAAAACATAACGCAGCCACAGCATTAACAACAATATAGGTACAAAGAGTAATTGACTTACAGTGATTTCTTGGAAAGTACTTGAAAATGCAAGGTGGGCAGCCTTGAAGTATTCCTGGGCAGAATAATTTTGAAATATTTTAACCAGAAAGCACAAGATCACAATTAAATACTAAATATGTTTGTGTGTTAAAATAATATTAAAGCAATACCGACTTGATCTATCCCTCCAACCAACCAACCAGAACCAACTCCACAGATTATGACCGCTTGGTATACTTCCCATTTCAATTATAAATCGATGAGAAATTGTACTTTTGGCTGGAACGAGGAAGATGTGGGAACGAGATAATCGATGAAACAATAAAAGTTTATCTGTGACAGGTGTACAATCAGATAGACATTATCTTTCCTTTTCTTTGTAGCCTGTAAATCTTTAATTGAATCAGGTATCCACAAGATTTGACAGTGTGAACAGTAATACTTACTTGCAATCAGTCTTTAAATTGAAAAGGATGTCAGATTTGACAGTGAAAGCTCGTGCTTACTATTTTATGGAACCACTGAAGCGATTTCTGATGAAATCAACATGTGAAACCAGGTCATTTTCACTCCAAACCAGAACTTACGCACACAGTTTTACAAGTTGTTTGGAAATCAGAGAATATATTGGTAAAATGAGTAAAGGGGTTTACAAGTAATTTTTTATTATTATAATTTTTGCTAAAAATGTAGCATAAAATTTAATGATTTTTATAGCTTTTTATGGTTAAATTTTATGCAGTTGAGTGACCCCAAGGGCACTATTTTGTATCTTTGGAATGTTATCCTACCATTTCCTTTTTATAACTTTCCCTCCAACATGTGGACCCCTCTATTATGCTAGAGGATAACTGCAAGATGTCTAGAGGATAACTGCAAGATGTCATATTCCAATCATTGCTTTTCTTTATATATTCCACTAATTTTATAATATCTCCTTTTAGGCTGGTTTAAGTAGGGAGGATAAGATGTCAGGGTCTCATTGTTTCTCTTTATACTCCAATAATTTTATATTCTTGTTGTTTTAAATTTCTTTTAAAATATAATTATGATAATATCATGGGATAAGTTTAAAGATGAATTATGGGGAGCAAATTTTTACTAGGATTTGTTATATAATTTTTAGTGAAACCGTAATTTTTCATTATTTAATTTATATTTTTTTGAATGAATAAATAAGTTGTATTTTGAAAAATATTTGTTGAATTTAGTATTTTGCAATATCAACCATTACACTATGTAATTTTAGCAATTTTTCTATAAAAGATTATGTGATCTTAGACAAAATTGATAAGAAATTTGTATCAAAGAAAGTGAAAAAGTAAAATATTTAGATTATGTAAATATGATGTAATGTAAAAAGTACATATAAAAATCTAATTGAAAATTGACCACAAGGCCTCGGCAATGGAGTGTATTGTTAAGTCACTCTATGATGTGAAAGTCACTGGTTCAAAACTTCTTGGGCCAAAGGTTAAGCATGTCCTCATCTTTGGAGGACACAGACAACTTGACAAAAGGAAAAATAACTGAAATTAATTTATTTCTTTTTATTCTTTGGAATTTTTCTATTTTTTGGTTTTCAATAGTGTCAACCTAGCTTCTTATTGATAGTTTTGGGATCCTAACATCTCTTCCAGCCTTTATTTGTTTCAAAATTCACCACTTTTGGACAACCTTCATCCTCTTCATTATGTTTCTCAAACTCCAAATGGCTTAATTTATCCTCCCTATAGTGGTTAATAAGGATAGTGCACCTAGCGGTATTCTAATTGTTTGGTAACATTGGTTGGTTATCTCTTTGTGTATGCCTAGATGGTTGTGGTGGGTTCATCAACTATAGGATATGCTCATATGGTTCATGATTATTGTCTTCTAGGATCTTTTTGATAGGAGGTTGTCACACCATATTTTTTGAAGACATTCTTGCACTCGATCACCTTTCCCCTACTCCAATAACAATTAGTCCCTCTACTTCAAACCCTCAAGCCTCTAACCCCCTCTTGTAGTTTACCCTCACATAGCTATAGATAATGTAAATGGATTTATATCTTCCTTAGGCTTAACAAATTATTGACAATGTGAATCTTAAAACCAATGCTATCTTGCATCTATTCCAAACCTTTAGTGTCATTTTTCAATTTGATCAACGCTCTCCTTTGGATTGCTTGGAGATGGATGCTAGTTTTCTTTAGACATGCAACGCCTTCATTATAGTGTAATTCACATAAGATATAATGCAAACCCCAAGAACACAAAAGCAAAAGAAAGATAAATTGTAGGAAATATCTCTTTGATAATGTAAAATAGGGGGTTATGTTCACTTGCCTCTTCAAGGGGGAAACCTCCAAGAACAATGCTCCAAATAAATAATAATTCTTGACAAAACATTACATAGCCTTCTATTCTATACATAGTTATCCATGAAGAATCTTAACTACCTATGGATCCCTTATAGTGAGGGATGCCCAACTAATTTAGGTCATATTAATACAAATAACCTTTTTACAATAAACACTAATTTACTAATTATGTAATGGGCCTTATTAAAAAAATGTGGCCTCATACATTAATAAAGTATTGATGTAAGGGGGTTAGGGTTAGACCCTAACATGTCATCCCCCTTTGTATTCCTTAAGGTTGTAGGTGAGAAAATTGTTGAAAAATCACTATTAGTTCCCATGTGGCATCTTCTGGTTGCATATCTTTCCACTACTTGCTATAGGATAAAATGCACAGTGTATGGAGAACGAAGATACCCTCAAAGGTCTTCCCGGGACCTTTGGCAGACTGTAAGATTATTTGCAACCGTCACAAAGTTACATGCATGTTCATAAACAAGAACTAACTATCAAAGTAGGAGAAGGAGATTACCTCAAGCCTCCGTGTAGATTTGTTGGAGAGCACAATGCAGCTAGTGGAAATCCCCTGAGCCAGCTCCAGATCAAGTCCTATGCATAGAAGAGACAAGTATAATCACAACATACAACTCTGATAACTAATACATGAATATATAAAAGAACATCTAATTGCATATAACTAAGCTACTCATGCTAATAGGTATTAAAAAAACAACTGAATGAATGATAGTATCAACACCACGGAGTAGACAATACAACTGCAGTTCTATATTAATGTTGGAAGAGTGATTACAACCATCTATTGTATCAACCTTTCTTTACCCCTCTAGCTTCTCTCTCTCTCTCTCTCCCTTCTTGCTCACTTCTTATGATTTGAGACAATGCTCAACAGTCAAGTATGTTATCCTTTCAAATGCTCTGACCTCTTTCACAAGAGCCCTAGCCTTGCTTATGTAGCAATTGAGTTAGGGTCAAGTTCCTCCTTGAGTTCCCTAGGGAAAAAGCAATGAACTTGCCATGCTTTTCAGCTCTTTCCCATTTTCCTCCTTCTTTTGGATTAGCAATCCTCCAAATAGGTCAAATTTGGATGTTTCTTTGCTTTTCTTGAGTAATTTTAGGAACAAATATCTAGATATTTATGATTTAATTCATTCCTTTGACCCTTAGAACTTCACCAAGTTTCACTAATGTTGTTCCCATACTAGCAAATTGAGTTAGTAGGGTCACTAACGCAACCTTAGGCTTGCAGAGAAGCTTTATAAAGTAGGTTGTTAGTGCACAACTAGCGTTAGTGTTGAATCAAGGCCTGTGATTGTGGTCTTTGCTTCAGTTATCTTGTCTTTCCCCTTTGAGTTGATGAGGAGGTCAATTTGTTGTATAACAGATGCCCCCTAATGTATGAGATCAGAGGTTGTGATGATGGCCAAAATACTTTACTTTAACTATAATTTTCCTTCAAAAAGAGAGAGAGGATCGGAGCTTTGGGTGGTACCGAAAACCTGATACAACACATATATATAAACTGCTAAAATCATGTCCTCAGTCAGGTATTCCCATGCTCAGTAGCTATGTCAAAGTGATTTTCGCCAAAGAGATATGACGATGTTGGCCGGCGATAAGCACAATGCGGATCTAGTGTCATATTAGAATCATCCTGATAAGTTGTCTACAAAAAACAATATCCGCAACTTGGGAGAGGAAACAAGGTTGATTGATGCAAGCCTCTACCCAAGGTCTTGATTTTCGCTTCACTGAACAACATAGATTGATACATGTGAATATATGCATTGACATTGAACATGCACGAAATCATTTGATTACCAGTCAATAATGGAGACTGTTAACAGACGTGAGGAAGGCCACCGATAATGGTGATGGTCTCCAAGATGCACAGTACAATCTAACGAGTGTGAAAGATGTATTTGTCGTCAAATACCCGTTAGAATCGCTTAACCAAGAACCAATAATGAGAACCCCTGATCAAACACAAGGCAACCTGCCACTAATGTCTACAAGTACCAAGCCACTGAATGTGTTTCTAGGTTGTCTTCCTAGATAGAGTGTTGAATTCGATAGGAAGATACTGATCGATAGGTAGGGAATAATGTGTCCTACATCAATCGACATGAAACGAGACAAGAATGATTTTGTTTGTTGATGAATATTTTGAGCATTTGGGTCTAAACAACAGAGGGCATGATGAAAGAATATGTTTGATGGGTTGATAGAGGAAATAAAAGGTTAACCCTTGAACAATAGAAGGTATAACAATGGTTTTAACCATGCAGCACTAGACTCATGAACACCAAAGAGTGTTAGGATACAGAGATGCAGGAACATCAGGGTATTTAGGCTAAATTCATAGGATGGTAGGATTCATATTGAGAGGCTGTCACAAGAAAGGTTTATCTGAGGGAGTGCCTTGTTCAAGGGAACGACTGATGCCAAACCACGCTTTCTAATACTGAATGCAACTGTACTGTCAAATTTCCCCTTTTGATTAGTTTATTGAGTCCAGACGGGTAAACTCGTCGCTCTTTTCATGTTTTAAGAGTCTGAAAAGGACCGCAAAATGAACGACTCTATACCTTGTCTGTATAATTTAAAGAGTCCAGACTAGACAACTCAGTGGTCTTTTCATATTTAGAGAGTCTGAAAAGATCCTAAAGAGCAACTCCATGGCAGTACCTTTGTCATAGATGTTAACCAGGTGCAACAAAAGGTTAATAGTATACCCGAATCGATTACTTTTCCGTAAGTTAATCTATTGAATTCAGATAAAGAGGAACCTATGTTCAATAGATGTTGACCTCATTTTGTTACAAGTACGAGGAGACAGACTAAACTTGTTTTTTGGTCATGAATTTTTAATGAGTCACGCGACGACAAACTCAATACCTTCATCAAATTTTAACGAGTCAAATGAAGAAAATTCAAGGTATCTTTTTCAGTTTAGTGAGCAAGGAAAAAGAGGTAAAAGAATTGCTCATTCCTCCTTCGTAGATTTAACGAGCCCGAAGGAGGGAAAAAACTCGGGGATTTTTCGATTTGAGAGCGAGAAATGGTCCCAAAAAAGAAAGTGCTCTTGTTGCTACCGTATGTTTTTAACGAGCCCGGTGACAAAAACTCGGGATTTTTCAGTTTAACTAGTGAGAAAAGTACCTAAAAGAATGCTCAAGTCATCTTTATAAATGTTTAACGAGTCTAAAGACAAAACTCGGAGTTGTTCCTTTTTTTTTTTTTTTTTCTTTTCTTTTTTCTTTCCAGTTTAATGAGCGAGAAAAAAGCGCCTAAAAAGAATGCTCTAATGGTCTTTTTTCAATTTAATGAGCTAGAAAAAGAGCGAAAAAGATTTGCTCAGACCATTGTCGTATATATTTAACGAGCCCAACAATGACAAACTCAGAGATTTTTCAAAATTTTGAGAGCAAGAAAAGATCCCATAAAAGAATTGTGCTCTTTTGAGAATTACATGCAGCTTTTACTTCTTTTCATTCCTAAAGGTACTTTCATCAAAAGCAGAAAAGATATAAAAAAGGTAGCAATTCCTACCATATGGATTCATGCATGATAGAAAATCATGGAGAATGGACTACGTCCTCTTTAATGATTTCAAAAAATCATGTCTCCAAAAATAAATATAAGGAAATGTTTTGGGCTTTCACATTCACAATTTTCACTATCTGAGATTTGTGAAAGCATTTTGGAGCTAAAGAGGAGCAGATTTTCCACGGACCATTGCAAGAGACCCGGGCGACCATTCAACGTGTCGTCAATCCCAAGTAGTGGCTAAAACCTTGCTCTATGCATTTCTTAACCTTTCTTGACAGTTTTAGGGATGGAATTTTGTAGATCTCAGGTTCCCTAAAGCCCTATTTGCGCACTAACGTCCTCCAGATGGCATGTAGGGTGCGTTAAACACCCTGTACGAGTTACTAGAGGGCATTAATCCTCCTTGTGTAGTAGTGGGGGTAGCGTTAGATCCGTAGGGTGCAATTAGGAACCTAATGAAAGCATTCCTGAAGTGATTTTGCCCCATTTTGACTGTTTTTAGGGTTATTTTATGCAGGTTTCAGGCCATAATGACTAGCCTATGGAGAGAGCGGGCCCATGATAGCCAGGAATTGCTAATGCGAAACGATCCAGCATGCATACTTGCATTGCGCCACTGCGGTTTACTGAAGTATGCAAAGCTAGAGCTAACGAAAGGGCGAGAGGATTTATTGAGATGGATTATCCAGCACTAGGATGAACACGAGCAAGTGTTCAGGATTGGAGATCAGGAGCTGGTTATTGACTTTGATGACATATACTTTTTAACTAGTTTTTCATGCCATGGGGCATAGGAAAACCTCACCGATGGTAGGCCAGATCCACGATCTACCCTAGAGCAGGTGCAATCCTACTGCATCCCTGAGAGTGGACTAGTCAGCAACAGAGTCCCCATAGAGAGGATAAGGTCCAATTCTATGAGGGAAATTTTATGGTTGATTGTGCGGTTGGTGGGGTCAAAGAGTCCCCACATTGCAACAAAAGCCCAACTGTTGCTTGCAGTTGACTGCGTCCATCCACAGATATTCAACTGGTGTGAAGCAGTGCTTCGCCAGTTGAAGGCAGAGTTAATGACATGCAAGACTCGTACCCAACACAGTTTTGGGTATGGTACTATCATAGTTTCATTCTTTCTTGAGAGGGACCCTGTTATGCGCCCAAGGATGAGCTTAGATCCCCTTGATCCGAGGGAGCCAAGGTAGGGTCGTTGGTCATCACTCGATCCTCGCACAGGAGGAGGAACGATCCGACATTTCTTCGAGGAAGATTTCTTCCATTGGCTTTGTGGCCAAATTGTGATGATTAATGACTATGCTTATGAGGGCATGGACTTTACCGGCGACCTAGACTTGATGTTGCCACCTGGGACCACTGGGGTCCTCAAGGTGAGAATGATTTTTTGATAGTACTTCAAGTATTTTTTTTCTTTTGAATGTTTATGTAATGTTTTTAATAGGTGAAATAAGAACTGACATGAATTTTTATGCTTAACACAGATGTGGTGCCATTACGACTTGCAGGATAACCTTGCCATATGCGACGAGGAGGCCAAATACCTGCTGGAGGGGGCGATGCCAACAGTCTTCGCGAGGTTCTAAGGAATCTCGAAGGCTTGACCATCGGTGGCCCCCCTTCCTATGAGGGAGATTCCCACTCATATGTAGCGGCACACAATCAGTGTACCTGAGTGGTTTCTTGTTCCTCTTCGGAGGAGAGCTAGAGAAATTTTAGCATTTCAGGAGCAATAAGCTTTTTTTAGCAAGGGTTTTGGTGTAGCCAATGAGTGCTTGTAGCTAGGCTTTAATAGCCATTTTGTAGTTAAATCATCCAATTTTTGGAATATTGTGATGTAACAGACTGGATTTTTATCTATATTATATATATTATATATATATATATATATATATATATATATATATATATATATATATATATATATACATATACAGATATTTTGGTATTTTGATGGCATAAATGTTTTTTAAATGTTTTTGTAAATTTTTTTAACTCAGTAAATTTTTACTTTCAACGCATGCTTCTATAAAAAATGAGACAAATGCCAATCTAATACATAGTTAGCTAATGAATCAGCAACCGCATTAAATTCTTGAGGAATGTGCTCATATGTGATTATTTCAAATTGATGTTCCAGGAGTCACATCCCTAGATAATGATGTAACAAGGTTGGATTACAAATGTGATAACGATTTTTCAATTACATAATGACTAGCTGGGAATCTAACATGACTACCAGATTGGAGATGTCCCTTGATGACGCTTTCATGAGAAGTGAAATTATGGACATGTACTCGGTAATATTGTTGGTGGCGGTACCAAGAAAGACTCCCCCAGAACAAAATAGTTATGACTCAGGTGTGTAGATAACCTAAGCAACTAATGCAATGTGCCATGTGTGACAACTAGCACCATCCGCGTATCCTACGTATGCTAAGGGTAACAAAGACATCTGCATTGCGAGAAGAATGTATGAGACAAGTACTCCACTAAATTTCAAAACAATCCAATCACACCAAAAAGGGGAAGCAAAACTTATGAATACTTAAAATTACAATACACATGCCTAGTGCAATACTAGGCATAATACTTTTTCAGATAGAGCCCATTTCTAGGCTCCTTGAGCGGGACTCCTTCCCAGTCCTATAGTTCATATGCTCCTTTGGAGAGGACTTTCTTTACGACATAGGGACTTAGCCATAAGGATTGAAGTGTGCCTGCCCCCAAGAGGTCATGTTCTTTATCATAGAGCAACACAAGGTCACTCTCTTGGTAAGAACAAAGCTTAACCTTTTTCTCAAATTGTGATTTTACCTGGCACTTGTGAGCCTCGAGTGCCAATTCGGCATCTCAACGGGTTTTGCCCAGTTTTTTAAGGTATAATAAGCATTCTTCTTTGGCAGTAGTGCCGGGCAGGAGTTCAATGACTATTTTCAAGGAAGGGATCTGACACTCAATGGGTTTTGCATTGTCATAAATCTGTATCTCATGCACGACAATAGACAGATTAATGACGGGTAGTTCCTCATGAGACCCACTGAATGCATTGCGGAATTCCTTAAATAGGCAGGTGAAGCTCACAATTTCCTCAGGATTGCAATCGGCTCCAATCTGAATGTTTTCCACAATGCCTGTCTTGACAGAAATATCGATGGGCAATGTTTTTGAAATATTGCCCATGTTTCCTTCCGCATCCAAATTTTGGATGGTCGTATAGGGAGAGGAAACAATTTTTGGTATGTCAGGGGACAAGATTTGAAGAGGCATCAAGTCCGAATCAGATATCGAAACACGATGGTGCCCATCCTCCCAAGGTCACTCTCCTAAACTCATGATTTCTCGAATAGCTTCATCCGTAGGTAGGACTTGATCGAGTGGGTCGAAAGGAAGAGCGATTACAGGAGGGGCGGTGGTACCATCGGCAGTAACTAACGTGATCGGAGATGCGGATGCAGATTGAATGGCTTGGTAGGCCAATTCAGCTAGTGACAGTGGCATTTGTTCTCCGAATGTGTCAAGGTCTGAAGGAGCCGGTAAGATCCATGGATCGGTCTGTTCATGAGGAATAGATGAAAGCATGTTGACCATCTGTGAAACCTTGGGTAGCTGAAGAGGAAAAAAACCCATGAGGGAAGAAGCCTTCAATAGACCGGTATCGAGACTGACATATGAGTCAGGTACACTACCTAATAGGGGTATGGAGCCACTTGGTAATAGGGAATAATCAAGGGTGCAAAAAGACAACTGATCTACTGTAACTACCTTTCCATCCAATATAAATAGGATGATGCGAAAGACAGTAGATACGATGGTCATCATGGCATATGTCCATCTGCGACCCAGCAAGAGATTATAGTCAAGTTTTTTGTCTATGACTTCTTTGTCCACCGTTACCGTTTTCCCATACAAGGTGATGGGGTAGCTAGCTAGGTAACATTTTGGGATGAAGGTGTGGTCGTCGAAAGCTTTAAGGGAATTCCACGGTGGGGATAGGGTTGGAGAACCCAGGGCGAGCCAACATGACGTAGGTAGAAGCACCTTCGTCGATGACAGTTCTGTGTATACCTTTACCTTTCAAAAAAATTTGCACTTGGAATGCAAGCTGGTGGGAAAGGGGAGGTTTACACTTTTCCATGTCAAAAATAGCAAGCATGGAATCCTGTGGGTCGATACCACCAATAGCCGAAAGCAAAGCTTTCCTTTGTGCTGGGCATGCTTGTAATACGTCGAGCACTAACATAGCCGATGACACTTGTGCCAATTCTTCTACAATGTTGTAGTTTTGGGCGGCATGTGCAGATGTATTATACATTGTGCATCAAAGTGCCCCTTTGGGGGAGCGAATTACAAGGTCAGTCGTCGGCCTTTCGATATGCAAATCATTGGGCGGTGGTGGGTTTTGACTTAAGGAAGGTTCCACTGCATGAGTGATAGGAACTCCATAAGATTTGGCTCTTGTTTGTAGCTCTACCTATTAGAGCCTATATTTACCTCAGGCTGGAAAGGTAAACTTCTAGGTCCACATCAAACCACGCTCAGCCTCGTAGCTAGCCCTACGAAGACAGGAGAGGGCTCTCTCTGGGTCAATCTCGGCAAAGGATAATCGATGGGGCTTGAGATGACTGAAATAAAACTTATTTTAGGCTAGGTATGAAGTACAAAGATTTGATTTGAGTTTTTGGGAGTTTTGAGTTGGAAAATGGGAGAGGCAAATTTGGGTCCGGGGATGAGGCACAATTTTTGCAGAGTTCTGATTGGGGCAAGGAAGGTAATTGTTTTGATGCTTTGGAATGAATAAATGGTTGGATCAGACTGGTGAGGAGCCAAGGAGGGAAAGAGGGTCTCAAGATTCCTCCTCAAACAGATGAAAACATTGAAAATTAAACAAATTTCAAAGCAGAGCATAGCAGTCCAGTGAATTCTACCTTAATCAATCATTTGTTTTATTCCAGAAGCCAAGAGAAGGGAAAATGATACACATAAACATCAATGAACTTACAAGTACATAGAGAATAACACCATCAAAACACAAAGCCACATGGATCCCAACAAGTGCTGCAAAACCCTAGTCTTTCCTTTGCCAAAAATGCAGAGATAGAATGTACAATGATGTGTCAAGCAATCCCAAGTGTCCAACCCTGAAAATGACTAAGAAAATACATGATATAGACTAGCCCAACCCATTCCCTTGCCTCTAGGGGTCGAGCTCATCATTCTAGGAGCTGTTTCATCCAATTCTAAACAAGGAACTGAAATCTAGACAACTTGCCTCTATATGATAGGAAACTGATTCATTCATTAAATTTTCACTTTTTAGTGAATGAATCTTCTAGAACAAGTAAATATGTGCCAAAATTACCTCATATTCCTCAAGTTACACCAAGATAAATCAATAATTACATCAAAAAGCAAAACTAGTCAAAACTGGGCGAATTTCTGAGCTATTGAGTGAAAAATAGGCAAAACTCCTCTATGCGTCGCGCCGGAAACCTGTATGCGTAGTACAAATTTGAATCTGAGTTTCAGGCACTTCCCGAACTCCAAATTGAGCCCAAGATAGCTCGTTGGAAATCCCTGCCTGTCTATTTTCCAACCCAAGTGAAAATTTTGGATTTGGATGTCATTTTCCCCTCCAAAACTTCAATCTCCCAAGACTGGTTCCTGTGTGTGCAAAAGGTGGCATAAAGGTCATTTTTGGCATGTTTTTGACCCTTAGGCAACCCAGAACTTGATGAAATCCTTAGGTAATCCATGAGCATGCATAAATTTTCATAAAAAAAATCCAGAAATGCAAAGTTTTCCTTCAGAAGATCTCTTAATTATAAGCGCGTGCCAAGTGGCGCTACGCGTTGGGCAAAAAAACCTGTTTTGTGACCAAAAAATTCAAAAATGACAAAATTTTCTCCAAATTCCTTGAAATTTGGGCTGGAGGCCTATCATTGAGTATCATGTTCAGCCAAAGAAGCTTCGGCCAAGATTTGAAGTCGATCATGCTCTTTTTGCCTTTTTTTTCTTTTTGATGCCTTTCTCAATTTCGCCTTTAGATCCCTGATCCGCACTTTGGAACTCGTGTTTCGCGCCCTGTAATGGAAAACCATGTGTCTCAACAATGCTTTGTCCCTATTGGCCTTGTCCAACAGCCTTTTCAAGTGGATATTAATTCTCTCGAGCAAAGGCTCCCGATCCTCATTAATCTCTTGCTCCAATGACGTGAACTCGATCCTCCTCCTTTGGGCAGCTTGACGATTTTCGCGGTTGTTTTGCAATTCCATGATTGCTTGCTGATCCTCAAGCTGTTTGTTTCTATGTTCCAAGTATTTCATGGTCCACTTAGTCCTCTCAAAGTCAAGGGACAAGGTGTTGATCTCTGTTTGCTGCTCCTGGATGATCTCTCTACGATGTGCATTTTGTGAGCCCATGTCTGTAACATCATCCTGAATAAGAATGAAGTCAGTCTCTCGCTCACCTGAAGGCCCCTCGTCCTGCATTGGCCTCTTGCCTCTATCCTGTACCTGCACCTGTACCTGTGTTGTTGATGATGGCAACGAGGCCCCTTCCACCCTAGGTGGAGATAGTACTCGTCGAGCTGCTACAAACAATCCCCTCGTGCCTCTCTGATAGGTGACATATGTCGGCACACTAATATTCGCTGCCTCCCGTCCTCCATGCTGATGTGACGGTTCACCCACATCATGGACAACCTCCTGATGAGTTGTTGAAGCTATGAAGAACTCACGGGAGATGAAATCTTCCCATTTGATACCCTGCATGCCAAGATAATGTACAACAATGATCTTGATGAGCGCGTAGTGATAAATGCTATTGTACTGCTGTTTAGGAGTCTTCTTCTGCACAAGAGTGGTCATTCTCTCGATGTTTCGGCACATGAAATATGGAATGTTCATCAACCTGACTCTCGTGAAATGCATCAATAACCTGATATGGTATGCATAGAGGCACGAGAAGCAACCCTCACAACTGAAGTATCTGATAATGAGTTTCATCAATGGTGCATAATCTTCCTTCAGAAACCGGAACGGGAATACCCTGCTGAGCTGCCTCAAATAGCTAGGCATGATGTAAGGTTCAAAATATGCTCTATCTAGCTGCTGCCTTTTGTTCCACTCTTCGCCTATATTCGGTATCCCGGTGGCCTGAGAAATGGTTTCTGGTGTCAAGGTGAAGTTTACTCCAGCAAGAGTGACATGACCATCATGCAGATGCAAAAAAAACAACCGAACTAACTCTAGATGATGCTGAATCTGAGCAATCATCTCACAATATTGAAAGCATGATTGTTGCTGAAAGGATGTCATTGCAAGTGGGCAGGCCTGCAATTGAGTCAAGGAAGTGGGATCTTCTCTGACATGTCTGCCACCCTTACGAGGCCTTATAGGCACATTAAGCTCAATGGTTGAGTCACTGTCTTGCTCATATGCTTGCTCATATGATGAATATGTCTCTGTCATGGTGATGCAATGTGTATGTTTGATTGGTTTGACAAAGAGCAATAGGTGATGTGTTTTCAAATGCCGAATGTGCCAAAGGGAAATGGGACTGTGAGGAATATTGGACAGTGGGAAAAACAGATGATAGAGTTTGTCCAGTGAAGAAATGTGGCAAACAATCACTTTTAGGGATGTAGGGATTTGGCGAATGATATGGGAATGCTATGGTGATAAATGATATAGGAGAGGGGAATGATGATAGCGAAATGATATGATTGTAGAATAGGGAAAATGGGAAGCTGGGACACAAGTGGTTTGGGTGGTTAGGGCATGGGAAAAGATCACAGGTGGGAATGGAGAATTGGCACCACCATCATAATTTCAAAACACCGAAGTTAAAACCCCAAAGGAGCAACTTTTGATATACACATAGGGTTTATATTTTCAAATTTTCAAACCTTTGAATTCTCCCTCCAAACAACACCCAATCACAAGTTAAATTCAATAGAAGCACTCTTGAACTTACTTGGAGCAACAAAAATGGTGTTTTTGTGAGTTTTGATGATAGAAACGGCATAAGATTGGCCTGTGGGCTTTGTGCAATCGCACAAACCCAGTGCACCATTAGCTATGGATGCGTCGCACCAGAGCAAATTTACATTGCGGAAAACTTTTTTATGCGTCATGTCACGCCTTTCTCTAATGCGTCGTGCAACTGTTACATAGACAATTTGCCTCCAAATTTACAGTTTTGCTCCTTCAAACTTCTATTTTGACTTTTCTCTTATCCTTGACATGCAAATGATATTTAAATGGTGAAACATGTAAGGGTTTGATTTTTGATCTGAAACCCACTTTGCAATACTTGAAACTTTGACATTTCTCTTCAACTCTATTTTGCTTCCTTTGAATTTTTGAATGATGAAACTCTTTGTCTGTTTGTAGGGATGGTTGGCGGTGGACTTGAGCAAAGGATCAGGGTGGCACCTGAAACCTTTCATTACTAAAACCTTTGAAAAATTACATATTTAAAAACAAATTTGATGATTTCTTCTTCAAAATAGGGTTTTGAAGAAGAATCGCTCTCAAGCATTATTGATGATGAAATTTTACAATGGAAACTGATTTGGAACCTGTCATGCGGGTGCTAGTATTATTTGGAAATTTGAAAACTAAATTGACAAAACCCAAAAACTCTAAGAGACTCTTTACTGACCAAAAAACCATCCATGACTACGAATGACTGAAACATTGACTTCGATGAGTTTTGATGAACTTTAATGGTCAGACACACACCAACAGATACATGACATGAGGGAAAAGAAATACAAGACCCTTCCGACAGATAATCTATGCTACCTAATGGAATGCATCCGGACTGGACGAATGAGACCCCTAAAAATGAAATGCAAAAGATAAATTTTGATCGTTGATGGAGCGCTAACGAGACCGACTCTAACACTACCATTTCAAATGTGTAAACGATAAAAGATCCTTCACCAGCTGAAGGATGTTGTGAACCATCGTTAACCCCTTAGAGGAGTTGTAGTTGGTTTGCAATAAGGTTTTGTTGTTGCTGAGTGAGAAAAGGATTTCTAAGGACAGCAGGGGCCTTACCAGTATCCTTTTTGGCAATGTATTATGTGCATTCCTGAAGACAGAGACAACGATAGGTCATGTGGTCTTCAGCACAGATTTTGCAAGGAAATCTGGCGGGTTTATCCTTTTCATCGTCAGGAGGCGTAACAACCTTTTGTTTTGGGTTTTGTTGCTTTGTTAAACTGCTCTTCAGAAGGAGCGGCCTTTTTCTTTTTCTTCTTATTCTTTCCACCGGGATTTGGCGTAGATTGCATAAATTTTTTTGCGGTGGTAGGAAGAGCAGTCAATTTGGTAGAGGGGTCCACTGACATCTTGACGATGTGACCACTGAGTTGTTTTATAGCAGTCCCAAAGGTTGCACCGACAATCCCGTCGACGTGCACTCCAAGGTGTTGAGTAGTGGAGACATTGGAGTTACGAGGGGCATTGGGGATTATGTCATAAAGAGTGCGAAACTGTGAATATATCAGATCTAAGTGTTGGGCATGATGTATGGATTGGTCTTTTGTGACCACACCACCTAGAGCGACATCTCTAGCAATTTGCGGGAGTAAGGACTTGAAAACTAGTTCGATAAGAGATATTCTGGGTGGGGAGCTTTTACTAACCTCTTCCTACATCTCCATTTATGTATATGATTGAAGATGTGGGTGGCGGTATCCTGACATAATGAAGTGAGGAGCTCTGTTCTAGTCTCATAGCAGATGGGTAGCTAGAAGTGCTTTAGGAATTCCATCACTAAAGCGTCAAAGGTGTTTACTGACGTGCATGGTAACTCAATGTACCATTTAGTTGCATTGCTAGTGAGGGTGTGGGGAAAAAGACATAACCAGACACTATCATCCACCATAGAGTTTGAAACACACCAAATATGGTAGGTGGTGATATGGGTGCCTGGATCCTCCCCTTGCTTTCCATCGAACTTAGGGATGTCCATTGGTATCTTATGCAGGATCGGCGGCCATTGTAAGTTGTGATAGATGGGGTCATTTGTCAGTTTGTATAAGTCAGGTATATCCAATGTTGCCAAGAAAGGCAGAGAGTTTGGTGCCCCCAACTTGGACCATGGTGATGACATATAACTTGAAGGGCCTTTTTCTCCTCCCATCATTTGGCTCCCAATATTATGCATGGGTTGCGTGGTGTAGTAGTTGTTTTGAGGTATGGTGTTGTAGAATGGATTTCCATGAGGATTTTGATACTGGGGTATAGAATTTCCCCCAAGATAAGCAGTTCCCCCTTGACTCATTTGAATTTGTAAGTAGGATGCCCCCATGGATTGGTTGGGACCTCCTTGAGGATTCCTGCCTGACACAGAACTAACCATATGTCCTTGATTAACATAAGGAATGTTCATGTCAATTAGCGACTAACCATGCATGCCTGAGAATGGAGGGGGAACTGTTATGTTCCCTACTAGCATGTGCATATTCGGAACTCCCCCAGATACAGGAATCTGGGGGTTTGAACTGTACAATGGCGGTCGACCATATTGTTGGTAAATGGTAACTACACCCATAGTGCCACATTGAGCATTATAGCGAGTGGTGTATGTGGCACTTGTCGAAGGTATGCAGTTTGACACTAAAGGGGTGGAACCCGACATTGGTTGGGTTTCACTCGTAGAGGGTGTCATGTGAGTGGTTGTACATGGGACAAAGGGGATAGTGAGATTCATCATTGACGGTGTTGTGGTGACTGTTGACTAGGGAAGTGGTGGAGGATCGAAAGCGTCCACAAAGTTCCACGACCCATTAATCGTCGACGGGATAGATGGAAATGTTCCAA
Source organism: Pinus taeda (assembly GCA_000404065.3). Lineage (NCBI taxonomy): Eukaryota > Viridiplantae > Streptophyta > Pinopsida > Pinales > Pinaceae > Pinus > Pinus taeda. Next base: position 67,600 of record APFE030433666.1, on the reverse strand, counting down.
CTACAGAAGTAAGAAGTATAGGTACCGCATGAGCCAAGACGGGTTCCAACAGATTCGTGAGCAGAGAGTTAAAGGGAGGAAGGAATCCTTCGGTAAAGAAGTCCTCCGACAAACTTGAATTGTCGGTTGTCCAAACAAATCCCGTGTGAGATCTAGGACACTGATCCCTCGAAGATGGGGAATCCAGTTTAGTGGAACTCGGTGGATCTTCCACAATGAGTGGAGGAAGTCCTAGCAATCATTTAGAGTGACGATGAGGGCCGGATGTAGCCACGGTGACCGTTAATTTTTATCAATAAATTTTATCGTGATATTCGTTAAAGTCTCAAATGATAGCACCCAGGTACCTAAAAAATATTAAAAAAAAAAATACACTAAATTGATCAATCAGCAAAAAGAGAGAAATGACCCTGTTTGATAAGCACCAATCACTGGAGATGAAACCCAGTATCTCAATGAATAACAGAGAAGGTTGTCCAGATGTACAGTTATGGTTACTCTAGAGCTTCGCCCGAACCTCATATTGAGGGGCCAAGCACTCTCGTGAAGATGAACACCCTCCCAAAAACTGAAGACAGAGTAGGTTCGTCTGTGTTAGGTACCAAGACAGCCCGTCCCAGTCACCTTGTGTAAGTCCCTAAAATTTTGGCCACTAAAGATACCTCAGATCACAGACACCATTGGGAGGGACATAATCGTAAACAACACGTTGTGTGGGCAGGATACCTGAGTCCCCGATTCAGCTCCGAAATCCCCGAATGGATCCCCAATACAGAGAATACCCAAAGGATTCGTGAGAGAAGGCGGGCTACCTTCACTTACAGTCCGATGTTGTCTCATATTTTTCTCGGCTTTTACTTGAGTGGTCCCGGTAGTATGAGTGCAGAAGGAATTTTTCTCTCTTTTAATGACACTACTTTGGTGTTCGATTTTGGGCAATTTTACTCACTTTGCTTATCCCAAGATCCTAGCCTAACTAATGTTTGTTTTCTCAATAAAGAGTTACTAATTGATTTTAGGTAGATTTTATGTGTACTTGATTATTGTCTTTGGTAAGGGAGTTAACGTATGAAATGTGATGAGGCTCTAACTCAATAAATCATGCACAAAACAATGCTTTAAAAAAAAATTCAATTCGATGAAAACAAGTTGTATTTTACAAGTGAAAGTTTGTCACATATTCATATTGTTTCCATGTATCTTAGTCATTTAACACATGCATAACCAAAAGACTTCTTTCCAACGTTTCTTAACAACTACTTAAAACCAAAATAGAGCAGCTTTTAACCAGCTAAACAGAAGGATGAATAAAAAATGTGGGTCTTCCTTACGTAAGAAATTATTTTAAGAAAGAAAAACAAAAATTATTTCCCAAAAAAAAAAACTTTTTAGGACACCTATCTTGCTAGAAAAATGCAGTTACAGATCTTCTTTCAATCCATGAGAAGGCTTCCTATCCCTTTTGGCTTACAGAGATAGATGAAAATCAAGTTATTGGGAGACTAACGCTCTGTAACAGTGGCTACAGAGAGTTAATAGGTCCACTAACGCTCCCTGTGAACAGGCATAGTGCTTTATAAAGCTCTGTGTAGTCCGTTAACCTACGTTAGTGTAGGAAATATGTCAAAAAGAGGGCTTTCTAGATCAGATTCAAAGATGAATACATGTAGGCAAGATGCAGCAAGATTTTTGGTGGGTCAGAAATGGATTGCAAAAGTATAGGGAGCTCTTAGAAGGAGGAGAAACTAAGAAGAGTCTGGGTAAATCGGGAACTAGATGTATAGTCCCCAGTGGAGTCGTCAATTCTGTTATAGGATAAGATGCACGGTGTATGGAGAATGAAGATACCCTCAAATGTCTTCCCAGGACCTTCGGCAAACTGTAAGATTATCTGCAACAGTCACAAAGCTAAATGCATGTTCATAAACAAGAACTAACTATCAAAGTAGGAGAAGGAGATTACCTCAAGCCTCCCTGTAGATAAGCTGGAGAGCACAATGCAACTAGGTGGAAATAACCTGAGCCGGCTCCAGATCAAGTCCTACACATAGAAGAGACAAGCATAATCGTAGCTATACAACTCTGATAACTAATACATGAATACATAAAATAACATCTAATTGCATATAACTAAGCTACTCATGCTAATAGGTATTGAACAAACAACTGAATGAATGATAGTTTCAACACCATGGAGTAGACAATACAACTACAATTCTATATTAATGTTGGAAGAGTGATTACAACCATCTATTGTATCAGCCTTCCTTTACACCTCCAACTTCTCTCTCTCTCTCCCTTCTTGCTCACTTCTTATGATTTGAGACAATGCTCAATAGTCAAGTATGCTATCCTTTCAAATGCTCTGACCTCTTTCACAATAGCCCTAACTTTGCTTATGTAGCAATTGAGTTAGGGTTGCCAAGTTCCTCCTTGAGTTCCCTAGGGAAAAAACAATGAACTTGCCATGATTTTCAGCTCTTTCCCATTTGCCTCCTTCTTTCAGATTAGAAATCCTCCAAATAGGTCGAATTTGGATGCTTCCTTGCTTTTCTTGAGTAATTTTAGGAACAAATATCTAGATATTTATGAGTCAATTCATTCCTTTGACCCTTAGAACTTCACCAAGTTTCACTAACTTTGTTCCCATACTAGCAACTTGAGTTAGTAGGGTCACTAACGCACCCTTAGGCTTGTAGACAAGCTTTATAAAGTAGGTTGTTAGTGCACAGCCAGCGTTAGTGTGGAATCAAGGCCTGTGATTTTGGTCTTTCCTTCAACTATCTTGTCTTTCCCCTCTGAGTTGATGAGGAGGTCAATTTGTTGTATAGCACTTCCTTGATAGTGCACTACACAATTGGTGCTCTTTGGTATCCAATATTGCTTTAGGCTAGAGCTAAATGAAACCTTCTTCATCAAGTTCTGGTCGGTTGTTTTGCACTTTACAATTTGATCACACAACCTTCTATAACAATACACATGAAAAACTAGATGAATCTTGGAGTGGGTTAGAAAAGTTAGCTTATGGTAACCTGACCAATTCATTGTATGATTTGATAGGGCCCATACAACTTAGAAGCTAGCTTTTGAGAAATTTTATCTTTGAGTGATTTATATTTGTAAGTTGTAGGTGAAGGAACACCTAATCCTTTTCGACAAAAGCATGTCTAGATCTATGTTGATCTACTTTTTGTTTCATTTAATTTTGTGCCATAACCAAGTTTTCATTGATGATACATATAATAGTTTATGTGGTGTGAAGCGTTCTATCTACTACATGAACCTTGGACACACACATAGGATGCCAATTATAGGGACTTTTGGCCATAAACTACTCCACGTGGTATCATTTTGGTGTCTCTGTGATAAGTGGTATTGTACCACCATTTGGTAAGGGGAAGCTATGATGCCCACTTGTGTGGATTTATAGAAGCAAAGCATTTTAGATAGGTTTCCAAACACGTATTGACCACTTATGTTTAGCCATTAGTTTGAGGATGACATGTAGTTCTCATATTCAACAGTGTACCTTGAAGTTAAAATAGATCCTGTTGAAAATGGTAACAAGAAATGCTATAAATAGCATTTCAGGTACCAGTGTTGGATATAGCAGCAAGGAATGATAAAATAGAAATGCTAAAAATAGCATTGCTATAAATAACATTTATGGATACATTCCAATTTTAGTTAGTCCCTGAACTAAAATTGAGAATTAAAATTCGAATTTGATCTTGACAGTTGTTTGAAAAATAATTAATTAATTCATCTTGAGTTAATTAGTTGGAGAAAATCAAACATGAAGTCTATGTGAAGACATGCAACAGTTTCCCCTTTGATTGAGGAATTTATCCCTTGATTAAGGAGATCAGGATGAGTTGTACTTTGAGTTGTAATTAGTTAGCTTAGTTAATTGAGTTAAGTCCAATTAGATTAGTTCCAACAGTTTGTGGAACTAATTGTGAGTTCAGTTAGTTAATGCATTCATGCATGTAACTACTGTACTTCAAATAACTAAATATTTTCTCATAAATAACTCATGCATGTCATTTCAATCAGAGACCCAATTGAGATCAAAGGAACGGACAGTGTACTATCAGTTGGAGGAATTTTCCTATATAGGAAACTCATCCATGCAGAAGGAATTATCTCCTTCAAGGATTACGTAGTTATTTCTGAGTTTGGTGAGTTGTGTGAGAGATGAATTCACATAGGTGGCAGCCAGAGGACCCAAGAGAAACTGCGCAAGGAAATAGGAGGCTTGGAGGGCAGATGAGAAAGTTTGTGAGAAGCCTTTGACTGTCTATGAGCAGCATTGAGGGATTGTACTTAGAGCTGGATAGCTTGTGAGCTAAAGCTTTGTGTAATCCAGACATATTTCCATTTGTATGATAATACAGAGGTCGGGGCTTTTTAGCTGAGCCTTTCCCCAAAGTATTTTTCTATGTTCATGTGTGATTGATTTCTCTTCATCTGTTATATGTGTTCTATTTGATCTTGCTCAAAATCGATTAAGCTTCCGCAAGTTTGTTTGTAGAAGTAGATCAAGTATTTTGCTTTAGTATATTGCATTAGCAGGTGATCTACAATGGGAAATTCTCCATGGTATTAGAGAAAAGGTGATCAAAGCGAAGAATAGTATACAAAGAAGGGAGAAGTTCGAAGTTTGAAGTTCCTGATTATAGAATTCGAATTCTTATCACATCTCAAATTTCACCAATGGAATTCAACGATTTGAGACTCGAGTATGCCCTTGATGGTAACTCAAATTATATAGCCTGGAAGGATAGCATGGAAGTGGTATTAGAGGACAATGGTTTGAAGGACTCCATTGATCAAGAAGTCCCCAAGCCAACAGTTTCTAATGCCCAAGAATTGGCGAAATGGAAGAAATGTGTGGCTAGAGCGAGGAGGATTCTTCTGGAGGGAGTTCAAGACCACATTGTCTCGAGTCTCCATGGGAAGGAGACGTTGTTTTCAATGTGGAAAACATTGAAGGATCTATATCAGAACAACAACGATAAGAGGAAGCTGGCGTTGAAAGATAAGCTTCGGAAAATCAACTGTGAAAATAGCAACGCGATCTCTACATATCTGAACAAGCTCACCACCTCCAAGGATGAGCTTGGAAGTGTAGGAATCACAACAGCTGATGATGACATGGTGAGTCTTACTCTCCTCGATCTTCCTAAGAGTTGGCATAGCTATCAAGACTCGGTAAATGGAAGAGAGAAACTGCTAGATTGGGAATGACTATGGTTGGATCTGATGCAGGAGGAGATCAGGAGAAGCACCATAAATGGTTCTTCATCCAAGGAGGATGAAGAAAATTGCGCCTTAGCAAGTAAGGCAAAGAAAGGGAAGGAGAAGGATTCTCATCCCAAATCCAGTTCTTCCCATGGTGGGAAGAAGATTGACAAATCGAAAGTGCGATGCTTTCATTGTCATGAGGTGGGCCATTATGCAATAAATTGTCCATTGAAGAAATCCAAGATGGGATCCAAGGAAGAATATGAAGGTGAGGCATTGGCCTCTCAGTTCAAATTAGATTTTACCCTCATCGCATGCATGGTTTCATCGATGATGGGTTGTGGTTGGTTTCTTGACAGTGGAGCCTCATTCCACATGACCGACGATAAGAGTTTGTTCAGTACCTTGGAGGAGAAAGACCTTCAGATACTCATAGAGATGGGTAATGATGAAAAGTATAGTGTTTCAGGTGTGGGCACGTTTCTTTTCAAAGGGAGCATGGAGCTCGCATTACCTTGACACATGTGAAGTATGTGCCAGGACTGAAGAAGAACTTGGTATCAATCACAATGCTGGAATACAAAGGCTATGATGTAGTCTTCAGTAAGGGAAAGGTTTTCCTTAAACACATCACCACGAGACAAATGAAGCAGACCGATTCACGAGTTAAGAACCTGTATGCTCTTGAGGTTCAAGATGCATGCAAGACTTGAGGAGCAAGGAAACTATTGGAGACTTGGTGGTTGAGAGGTAGAATACATTACCTCTCAACATGGTGCCAAAGGAAGTCACAGAAAATTGTGGAGGAGCCACAATTGGTGAAGCAGATTCAAGAGGTTGTGGAGCAGCCACAACTAGAGAAGCTGAGAGGAGACCGAGTGGAGGCATCCACCCATGCAGAGACCTCTAGTAGGGGGAAATTTTGAGCCAAGTGGGCAGAGGGATCACATGCATCTATACCTTTAGGTGGGAGGTGGGGCAATGTGGAGTGATAGTCCCAAGAAGGCTGAAATAGGGATAGGATCCTTGAGGTACCTAGCCTCTTTGATTAGACTTTGCTACGGGATCCCCAACGAGGAGTAGCAGGACTGGCTGAGTGGGTAGAGACAGATGTGGATGGAGTGGCAGAGGAAGCTTCAACATCAAATGGTGTTTCTAGCCCCATAGGGAGGTCAGTTGGGAGATCAGTTACTTACTTCTCAATAACCGAGTTGCAGTGCAGAAGTGGGTAGCATGATGCAACATGATGAGAGGAGGTGCAGTGCAGATGCATGCTGGGAGATAGGACCAATAGTAGCACGGATGTAGCAGGAGGAATCAGTGGGATTGATGCAATCAAAGATCAAAGTGACAAAGGCTAGAGCAGTCAAATATTGAAGAGCATAGAGGTGCAGAGTTTTCAGTCGACAAAGGCAATAGCAGTCGAAGACTTTGATGGCAAAGGCATCATTCAGATTCAGGTTGGATATGTTTTTGTTTCTAGAGTTGTTGGAGCAACAACACAAGGGAGAAGTGTTGCATGCAAAACATTCTAATGGTTCAGGATCAGGTTCGAGTTGAATGCCTTTCTTATTGAGAGGGAGTGTTGAAAATGGCAACAAGAAATGCTATAAATATCATTTCAGGCACCAATGTTGGATATAGCAACAAGGAATGATAAAATAGAAATGTTATATAAATCATGACTATAAATAGAATTTTGGGATACATTCTATTTAGATTAGTTCCAACAGTTTGTGGAACTTATTGTGAGTTCAGTTAGTTAATTCATGCATGCATGTAACAACTGTACTTCAGATAACTGAATATTCTCTCCTAAATAACTCATGCATGTCAGTTCAGTCAGAGACCCAATTGAGATCAGAGGAAGGGACAATATATTGTCAGTTGGAGGAATTTTCATATATAGGAAACTCATCCATGTAGAAGGAATTATCTCCTTCAAGGATTGCGCAATTATTTCTGAGTTTAGCGAGTTGTGTGAGAGGTGAATTCACACAGGTGGCAGCCAGAGGACCCAAGAGAAACTGCACAAGGAAATAGGAGGCTTGGAGAGCAGAGGAGAAGGTTTGTGAGAAGCCTTTGACTGTCTATGAGCAGCATTGAGGGATTGTACTTAGAGCTGGATAGCTTGTGAGCTAAAGCTTTGTGTAATCCGAACATATTTCCACTTGTATGATAATGCAGAGATCGAGGTTTTTTAGCTGATCCTTTCCCCAGAGTATTCTTCTGTGTTCATGTGTGATTGATTTCTCTTCATCTATTACATGTGTTCTATTTGATCTTGCCCAAAATCGATTTAGCTTTTGCAAGTTTGTTTGTAGAAGTAGATCAAGTATTTTGCTTTTGTATATTGCATTATCAGGTGATCTACTGTGGGAAATTCTACAGATCCTACCAAAATTGTTGGTGAATGTGGGGTATCGACTAAAAAGGATGGAAGTGGGCATACCATATCACTTAAATACCTAATCCATGAAGGTCCACAAAACCAAGGGAGGAGTGAAAGGATGAGATAGGGCACAAAAACGAGCATCTTTTGAAAGGTAGTCTACCACCACTATGATGATTGATTTGTTACATGTTTTTGGGTGTCCAACATTAAAATCCATTGAAATGTTTGTCTAGATCTATGTTTGGTTAGGTAGAGGTTGCAACTCCCTTAGTATCATTATCATCTATTCTTGTTTCTTTGGAAAGCATCACGGGATGCTAAAAAAACCCAAATATTTATTTTCCTGCCTTCCTAGAAGAATGAACACTTAGTTCTTTCATAGGTTTTATGAAAGCCATAGTGACTTAATGCTAGTGATAAGTATAACTCCTTTATGACTCATTCTTTTAGGGTTCAATCTTTTGCCAAAACAATGCACCTTTTACACAACTATGTATCTTGTTGTCGTGTATAATTTTTAGGAGGGTTGGGATTGTTTAAAGTAGTTGAATGGGATACCTTAAAGTATTTTTTGCTATCCCATCCTTGTGGGCCTCTTTAAGCCATACTATATTTGGTAATGATAAGGAAAGGACTGACACATTGTCCTCAAATTGTCAAGATAAGGAATCAAACACCACATTTTGCTTACCCTTCTTATATATGATCTCATAGTCACACCCCAACATATTGGTGACCCATTTATGTTGCTCTAGCAAAGACAACCATTGTTCAAGGAAGTAACTTAGACTATGATGGTTAGGCCTGATTTGAAAACACCTCTCTATGAGATATAATCACCAAGTCTCCACTGCATGAAGGATAGCCATCATTTCCTTCTCATATGTGGATTTTCCTAAATTGTGATCACACAATTGCTTATTAGTGGACACTAAGGGGTGTCCTTATTGTATCAATACTACTCCTAGACCTCTTCCCAAGGCATCACATTTGACGATAAAATTCTAATTAAATTCAAGAACTGCTAATATTAGACTAGTTCTTGTGGGATCATTTAAAGTGATGAATGCCTATGTGACTTCCTCAATCCAAATTAAGGCATTTTTTTAAAGAGTGAAGTTAGTGGAGTTGCAACTTTTCCATAATTCTCACAAATTTACTACAATAACTTGTAAATCCTAGGAATCACCTTAAGATAGTCAATTTTTTGGCATGGGGTCATTCTTGTATAACCTTCACTTTATTGGGATCAACTCATACTCCTTCCTGAATTGCAATATGACACAAATATTCAACCTCAAGAGCCCCAAAAACATATTTAGATTGTTTCACGAGTAATTGGTTGGCTCTCAATATTTGCAGGGAATTATCAACATGCTCTATTTGTGATTCTCATGCTTTATTTATATCAAGATATCATCAAAGATGACCAACACAAAATTATGATGGAAGCATTTGAAAATATTATTTATGAGGCTCTAGAAGGTGGATCAAGTATACATAGGTTGAAATGCATCACTAGAAACTCATAATGGCCTTTGTGTGTTCTAAAATCCATCTTAGGGATGGATGGCATCCCGAACATAGATCAAGCTTAGAGAAAAACCTTAATCCATGAAGTTCATCTAGGATATTTGTAATAACTAGGATGGGAAACTTGTCCTTGATCATCAACTTGTTGAGAGACCCAAAATGGGGATGCATGCATCAGTTGCCTTCCTTCTTTAACACCATGACTACTACTGATGAGTAAGGAATTGTATTGGTACATATCGCCCCTACCTCCAACAATTCCTTAATGATATTTCTATTTCATTCTTTTGTGCAAAAGGGTGTTGATAAGAACATATATTTGGTGGTTGACTTCCTAGAATCAAGGGAATTCCATGGTCATACTCTCCTCACGAAGGAGGTAAACCCTTCAATGTCTCAAATATTTGACGATGTTTGTCAAGTACCAACTACAAATATGGGTGAAGTTATTATGTTGTATTATCCATAAATTGTATGACATTAAATTGGAAAGTGGATCCTTCCCAAACACCTTGAAGGGCGTGTACATGTCACTCTTTAATGAAACTCATATAGATTTCTTTAAAATCTATCATGACTAGTCCCAACATATGTAGCCATTTTTCCCCTAATACTATATCTCAACCATTCACGTTGATGGAAAATATATGGGTTTTGAGTTGATAGTCTCCCATCTAGAATTTGACATTTTCGCATTTAGCCCCACATTTCATCATACCACCATTTGCAATCATGATTTGAAATTTGTGCACCGAGTATACAATACAATGGGTTTCTTATGCCACTCTCTTGTGAATGAGCTTGTGACTACCGCCACTGTCAACTAGGACTATAAATTTATGGTTTCTAATGTATCCCCTAAGTTTCAAGGGTTTGTGGAGTTGAAATTCCTAATAATGCATGTAGGGGAATTAGGGATTCTTAAAGAGTAAATGGAGGTTCAATATTTGTCTAAGTTTGAGTGTTGGTGTCTTCAACTCATAATGCTAGTGTCTCTTTAGTAGTTATGTCTTTGGTTAAGGCTTGAGCGATTATATCAGTTTGGAACAATTTCTATTCTTTACACCTATGATTTGCAGCATATTTTTCATCACATCAAAGTTCATGTCTTTGGTTGTATGTCATTTATACTAGAGAAAACATTTGTACTTTTAAGGGATGAGTAAGAGTTGTGATTGTTGAATTATCTTGGGGAGGATGAGTATGGGGAACGAATGTTGGTTTTTCTATTTGTGTATTAATCACCATCTTAGCTTCTAGGGACTTCTCGGTTGCTTCTTACCATGTGGTAGGAATACTCGAATCTCTTACTTAATACCATTAATGAAACATTCTTTATAGAAGGAAGTTGTTAAGTTCTCTATATGGATAGCTAATTACACAAAGGCTACCATAAAGTTAGTGAATGATCCTATTTGTTGTAAATTGGTAAGTCACCACAAATAATGATCTCCCTCAAAACATGCATGGATAGTTTTAACAATTTGACTCTAGAAAATGTAGCCTAAATAGGTTTTTTTATGACATTCCCACCACTTCCATCTTTCTGGATCGAAATATAAGACCTCCCCACCCCAAGTTACAACATGTCATAAGTAATATCCTGGAGGGTGAAGTAATGTTCAATCTGAGTGGTCTATCATGACGAGTCAAAACCATCATACTTGTTCAAGTACACATTAGGAGAATGGTTCCATATGTTATTATTCATTGATTATTGTTGTGTAGACCTAACAAGTATCGTGGGTGGCTAAATAGTCTTGAGTAATAAGTTTCTTCTTGGTGTGATTCAAGGTGTTGTGTAGTCCTATGGTTTTCTTTTGGTATGCCCTAAGTTAACACATTTAGCAACTTCTCAATCAATGTTTTTCAAATTTATCAAACTTACCATCTAACTTCTTATTCAAATCCTCCTTCAACCTATTTATGTCATCCTAACATTGCTTAAATTGACCATCCATTGATTCCCACTTTCTTGCAGCAAACTGGGACTTCATTTTGTTTGTGGAAGTACATTGATGTTTTGATCTGAAAATGAAGATCTTAGATTACTTTTAAGGTATTATAGACTCATGTGCATGTATTTTCCTACATTGCTTAGTCCAATGGATCGATAAGATTGCGAATAACATAGACAAGGAAGTAGTTAAAGAAACATAATAGACAAAACACATAAACACAACAAGTTTAATATGGAGTTCACCCAAAACTCCTGGGCTACGTCTCCTGGTCCAGCCTTCAGTGGTGACCTCTCTATTATGTCGTCAAGAGTATAGTTTTACAAAAGTGAGCTCAATTTGAGTCTCAACACACAGATACAAAACAACAGGGTTTTACTTGAATCTCTCAAGTCTCTCTGAGTACATAGACTTGCTCTCTGTCTCTGTTTTCTCTCTGTCTCAACAGTGCTTCCCTTCTGTCTCTGTATTTCTGTGGCTTTAAAGCTAATCGGTGTTGTTTTTTCATTTCCCCTTCTCGAGCTCTCTGGCTTCCGGCCTCTGTCTACTCGAATCCCCTTATGAGCGTTAGAAATCATGGCATAACGTCTTCTGGGAAGGTGGCCACATGTTCTGCAATGGAAGGGACCATCAGGCCTTTGAAATCCCCAAAAGTATTGTTTTCTGTATACACATAGAAACACTATAAAACACGGGAAAATCCACCAAATCATTGTTCATTGGACTTCAAATATTATGAATTATGCCCTATATTCCATCGAGTCCACCTTTAAATCGCTATCACATCTCCACTGTTGATCTGAGTGATCTTGATCCAACGGTTGAGATCTATTTTGGGCGGCTCATGCTTATGGGGGTTAACCGCCCGAAAAGGGTGGTTTTCCCTCTCCGGCGCCTAGCCACGTGGTAGCCAATGTATGGGCTCAGGTGGAGCCTGGCCAAAACCACTTACTGCCTACGACCAGCCCAAAATCCCACTCGTTTTGTGGTTTCCCTTTGTATTTGAAAAATACATTAAAACATTGAAAATATCACAAAACAGCTTTATGGCAGACTTGAAATATTTATGAAGTGGAATTTACAAACCCTTTTGGGTCCGGTTTCACCGCATTAGTGCTTCCCTTCGTATTTCGTTTATTAAACGAAATACGCAAAATACATTGCAAAACACCTTTTTACGGAACTGAAAATATTTTAAACTTGGTCCATAATCTCATCGGGTCCAGCCATCACATTGCATATATATGTATGGCCCCGCTCCTTGTAATGCTTCGACACGATACTTCGATGCGACTTGTCGCAGTCACATATCACATAGACCCTTGGGCCGTTTGGTAAGCACTCCTTTGTATTTGTCGATTTCGATATCGTGCGTTAACCTGGGCCGTCAATCTGCGCGCTTGATTGATGATCCTCGTTGACCCGCGCTGATTGCGATCACAACTGTCATGTGATAGCCCCCGATTGCCTCTGCTTGTCCCCACCAATTGCGATATGCCGATCAGATCTAGACCATTGATCGGCCAGATCCAATGGATCATGTGCCTCACTGTCTAAGCCTCCAATATACCTGTTTTTCACTATTTCCTTGTGATTTTTTTCTCCCAATAGTGTAATCTACCATTTTTTGACGGTTTTCTTTTGCAATACTTTTGATCTTTTAGAGGATTTTGAAGACTTAGAGGGTTTTTGGATCCATTTTGGATCACGCCTTCGCATTGAAAAAGCTTTTGGACCACCAAAAGTTGGTTTTCAAGCATCTATCAAGTGAGGATACAACTTCCTCACTTGTCCAATCTCTATCCATCTTGCACTACTTGGTTTTAAACCTTTGAGTCTGATTCTGAGGTACTCAACATCCCCTCTGTGCGTAGTTCTCACCTTCCTGTCTATAACTATGTATTCCTACAACTCATTGAGATATTCAGGCAACAGATCATCAATAAAAGGCAACTGACTTTTCTCTTTGGGATCTTCAACCAATGAAGGTTCATATAGTCTCAAGTTCTCTGCATTAATCACTGAATAGATATGCATATAA